>JAODAL010038914.1:0-38627 GCA_025379985.1 Phyllomedusa bahiana | reverse complement strand
CAAAAAGAGTGGCTCAAGGGTGATGATGCTGTCGAAAACAGGAATAGGTAGGACACCTTTAAATGGACACATATTGAAAAATGACTTTTTTTTGCAAGATCTTTAACATAGTATCAATCCCTGTATTGAGAAACCCTTTTTTTTAAATTAAAATGAAAAAAGGGAACCAAAAGCATGGTGGGTTTCCACCCTTTTTTTTAAAAAATGTGTTTTTAAAATTAAAGTACTAAAAAAACTTGCAGTAAAAAATAGTGTTAAAAAATTCCCTGAATTGTAAAAGGGGGTACAAAAAAAACTTGACCGATGTGGGTTTATTCAGGGTGGATATGGGCAGGGAAAGAGAACAACGTCGGGGCCTTTCCTCCAACACTTTTGAGTAAATAAAAAAAAGAATGCCAAGTTGGGCCCTGGGTGAAACAAGAGCTTTAAACCCCACCGTTTTTCCCAAGTGAAGCTTTTTTGGTCCACATCTACGGAGGGGCAAGCGCTACCCAGGTATTGATGTGTACAGAGGAAGGTGGAGTTCTCACATTCCGCTTCCGCACTTGCTTCAGCACAAAGTTTTCGTTGCTGGTCATAGGGCATTTTAACCTGGGTTAATAGATGACGGGCCAGCCTGGGCTTTCACCGCCCCCATGTAACCGGGCCCCTGGGTCATGCTGTGGCCCAAGCGGTATACAATTTTCCATTAAACTAAAATGGGGGTTTGAAAGCCCCCTTTTTTTCCGGTATTTTTTTAAATGGGGGGGTCATGCAGGTTTGGGGCCTTTTTGGGGCCCCGGGGCGATAGTCAATGTCCGTTCAACTAAAAATGGGGGTTTGAAAGCCCTTTTTCGGCATTTTTTAAATGGGGGGGTCTGCGGGTTTTGGGTCATGCTATGGCCCAGGACGGGGTTAGTCAATGCCATTTAAAAAAAAATGGGGTTGAAAAAACCCCTTTTTTCGGCCCTTTTTTAAGGGGGGGTCATGCAGGTTTGGGGCTATGCGGGGGGGCCCGGGACAGTATAGTAAATGTCCAGTGAAAAAAAAATGGTGGTTAAAAGATCCTTTTTCCGGCATTTTTTAAAATGTGGGGGTCATGCAGGTTTGGGGCTATGCTGGGCCCGGCAGGTATAGTCAATGTCCAGTGAAACTAAAATGGGGGGTTGAAAGACTTTTTTCGGAAATTTTTAAATGGGGGGGTATGGATTTGGGGCTCTGCTGTGGCCCCGGGACAGGTTTAGTCAATGCCAGTGAAACAAAAAATGGTGGTTAAAAGACTCCTTTTTCCGGATTTTTTTAAATGTGGGGGTATGCGGTTTGGGGCTCATGCTGTGGCCCGGACAGGTATAGTCAATGTCCTTTTCACTAAAATGGTGGTTGAAAGCTCCTTTTTCTGGCACTTTTTAAATGTGGGGGCATGCAGGTTTGGGGGTCATGCTGCGTTCCGGGAAAGGGGTATTCAATGTCCTTTCAAGAAACATGTGGTTCAAATCATACTGCCTTCGGCACTTTTTTAATTTTGGGTGATGAGGTTTGGGTTAGGCTGTGGTAAAGGGACGGGGATGTAAATGGTCTGTGACTTTTTTCTGTGATTTTATAACCTAGGTGTTGCCTTGAGGTAGCCGTATCCTTTTGATGTTGTGGATGTTATTTCAGTTCCACCGCCTTTTTTGGGTGTAATAATGAAGGGTTTTTTGCTCTCCCATAGTTTAAAATTGGTCATCGGCATAAAGGCTCACTTGAAAAACCTTTCGATGCGGCCCGACTATGACTATCGATGATCTCGATAGCCAAGCAATCGCTCAAAAATACTGTTGTATCCTTTGGTCTCCAAATATGTTGGAGTGTGGTTGGTGCTCTCTGTTTGCTTGTTTGCTCGGCACAGTGTCGCTTTCCCCCTCTGGGTTAAGGCAGGACTTTTGCCCCACTATTTTCCCCCGTTTAGGAATAAAAGAGTCTTTCAACTTGATTTTTTTGATTATGATGTTTTTGGGTTCAGTTGTTTTTTTCCCAAATGAGTGACAACAGTACTTTAACTTCTGGGATTTTCTTCAGATGTCCGGGGCGGGCCCCAATGTCGGTGCTTAGCTAAAAGCTTTACTTTTTCAGATCATTATGACGATCACATTTCAATCTTTCAACGTAAAGGGAAAAAATTTTCTCCCTTTTAAAGTGCTCCCTACTGTGGAGGATATTCTTAAAATTGGGTTTTCCGACGTTGCTGCACCCAGGAAATCCCCTTCTCAAAGGGCCAAATTCGGGCAAAAAGTAGTTTTTTCCCCATATTTTTCACTCCATGCTTATCCAAATTTCGGGGTTGCTATATTGGTTAAAAATTCTGTCTCCTTTAATCTTACTCATTCCTTCTTTGATCCAGGGGGCGGTAGTCATTTGGTCTGTGAAATTAATTTAAAGGCCTATCCCTTAACTCCCATCTTGCCCCAAACACTAGACAAAATTTCCTTTTTTAAAAAAAAGTTATAAAAACAAACAAAAAATGTTAGGAAAGGTGGATTAATTATTGGGGATTTAACTCTGTTGTCAGCGGAAAAATCTACAGATCTGGAAAAAGGGGCGATCTTCGCAAGATTTCCCTTTCTTTGTTGCTAGAAGAAGACTTGCCAGTCGGGCGGTACCTATACTCTGAGCGTGACAAAAGTTTTCTCTCTTCGTGTTCATTTCCGTCTGATTTCTTTGTAATTACAAAAATTGTGTTGTTTTTTTGATCTCCCTGAATTGGTGTTTTCGGGGTTGTCTGCCCTGTTGATTAGTTTTCCCCCTCGGGCCCTTCAGACCCCCCTGGCCCCCTTGTGGCGTCTTAATTTTCTTTTTAAAAAACCCAAAAAATGTAGCTATCTGTTTCCCGTATTAAAGACTTTTTTAAAATTAACGTCCTTCTCCCCCCTCTACCGGTTTTTTTGGGTGCCCCCATAAAGCCTTATTCGCGGAATACTTATTCAGCTAGCCAGTAGAGAAAAAAGGAAGCGAAGGCAGAAGTTAATAGTTCTTGGAAAGAAATTAAGAAAGCAAAATGTTTTAAATTCAGACCCCTTTTTACAGAAAAAAAATTTTCCTTAGCCGATCTTGGAATGGGGGTCCCATTTACCCTAAGTATGAGTTCCATTTGGGCCCAAACTAAAATGGCAATTTTACGTCGGGGGAGAAAACCCCTGGCAAGCTGCTGCAATAGAATCAAAATAAACATGTAGGATGCGTTTTCCCACTTAACTTCACCCTCAGGTAGAAATTAATGAACCCAAAAGATATTGCTAACTATTTGTACCTATACCCCAAAACTTATAATATTTCCCAACAAAAATTTCCCCTGTTCCTTCAAATAAGGTATTAACCCTTTGATTTCCCCTTACATCTACCTTGTTAAAATTTTCCCAACTGAAGACTTTTAATAGACCTTTTCTTAGTAAAATTAAAAGGGCCCATTTTTCTGCAAAATTAATAAATCACCGGGCCCCGTGGTCTTACAAATAAATACTTTCAAGTTTTCTTGACCTTTCTCCCCAAATCTTTATTAAATTGTGTAATGAGATTGCTTCTCAAAAGCTCCGCTACCAGAAATGCTCTCTGCAATTTCCCCACGTTTCCCCAACCTGTAAACACTGGATTAACTTCTAATTTTAAAACCTATTTCATATAAATTTCCGACTTTAAGTGTTGCCAAAAAAATTTAGCGTCTCACTTGAACTTAGTTTTGCCTTCTTGTCCAATAGTGATCAGGGGATTTATAAAGGGCAGAAGGAAAGGATGTCCCCCGCACCTAATTTAAAAGATTGCTGTTTCTCCGCGCCCAGTGTGGCTTTCTTATCGCTTGACGCGGAGAAAGCATTTGTATGGTAAATTGGTTATATCTAGAATCAGTGTTAAAAAAATTTTGGGCTTTGCTGGCTTTTTTTCAAGCCATTCTAGCCTTTATACTAAACCCGTCGCTAGGGTTTTAACCTCGGGTTTTCTATCACGCTCCTTTTTCTTGCCAATGGTAAGTCAAAGGCGTCCCTTCTCCCTAAAATTTTTGTGCTCTGTATGGAAACCACTTGCTGAGAGTATTAGGACTAACCCACAAATTTATGGACTGTAGTTAAAGGGGCTTCTCCAGATTAGTCTTTATGCGGCGTGTAATGTGATTGTCACGAACCCCCCTTCTTTTTCAAAGTAAAAATGGGCCGGACCCTTTTCTAGGTGTCCTATTACAAAAATTTTAAATAAAAAAAATTGTTTTTTTGTTAATCATACCCTGTTTAAAAAAATTAAATAAATCCCCTTTGGTTTTAAATGGCTGATGAACGTTGATTATCTTGGCATAAAGTATTTATACTCCCCGCCCAAACAGTTCTGGCTAAAATTTTGAAACCTTTTGTAGACCTGGAATCTGAAATTAAAGCTTCTCTGCCCTTAAACTTTTAAGGATTGCCAGAAATTTAAAGTAATTTTAAAATGGCTTTTTTTGCCCCCAAAATTTTTTTATTGTGCAGAGTATCCCCCCTTTTTTTCCGCTCCTTGACAAATAAAATTCAAGTTTTCCTTTATTTTTATGGAATGGCCGGAAACCTAGGGAAAAAACAATTTCTTTTTCGGAGCCACAGATACGGTGGTTTAGCTGTTCCCCAATTTAGCAAAAATTTTTAAAGTGTATCCTCCTAGAGAGGCTTATACCTATGGCATAAATCAAATTCAGCCTCCTGGGGTTCCCTCGAATCCTTTTCCTTTACGCCATGCCCAGTAGATTTTATCTTAAAACCCCCTTAGTTGGAACCCCCTTCCTTCCCCAGCCCCTTTCCTCTTTTTTTTGACCTTTTTAAATTTGGTCACTTTTGTTTAGGTGGTTGGTTTTATCCGGAAACGGAATTCCAAATTTTCTTCTCAGCTGTGGAACCCCGAACTTTATTCCATATGTGGGAGAAATTCAAACTGGTGTCGTAGCCCAAATATATCAAACAATCCCCTGAACCTTCGCATACATCTTAGTCAAGGGCCCTTCCCTTTTTTTTTTTTTTCAATATCTACAAATCGACATATTGTCCCGGGGATACAATGGCCGAAGTCTCTGCAGTCCCCATAGATTTTTCCCATTTATTCACAAAAAAAGGGGATACATTAAAGGTTTCCCTTTTAAATTATAACCTAATACCTCCGGCCAAAACCCCCCTCAAACTCCCAAATATGATCAAGTGGGAAAAAGAACTATCTGTACAATTCCCCCTTTGACAGTTGGATGAAGTGTTGTTTTGCCCCCCAAATGTTAAATGCCAACCATAAAGGAAATGATGCACAAAAACCCCTTGCGCTGGTATTCCCCCACCAGGATGCCCAATTTTAATAGCTCCCCCAATCCCGCTGGAAAGGCTGGGACAACAGGGTCAAAGCTGCATGCTTGGTGGGGCTGCCCCAAAATTAGGAAATGTGGGAGTAGCTGCACTCTTAGTCAGTTTTCGGGCTTCACTTTACATT
This sequence comes from Phyllomedusa bahiana, assembly GCA_025379985.1. NCBI lineage: Eukaryota > Metazoa > Chordata > Amphibia > Anura > Hylidae > Phyllomedusa > Phyllomedusa bahiana. The sequence continues at coordinate 33,182 of JAODAL010038914.1, read as the reverse complement.
AACCCCCCAGCTTGCAGTTCTGACATTGGATTATCTGCTACCTTTCCCCCATTCCGTACGTTGTTTTTTATGTTCTTTTGGCCATCGCACTGCGATTGCGCAACTTTTTGGGAAAAAAACCCTAAAATTCCTACTGTGGTAGAAAATTAAGAGGGTGTTAAATTTTTAAAATTTGCCTGTGAGTTGGACTCAGTGACAACCTTATATGTTTTCTTAAAAAGCTAAACTTTTGGACAATTGGATGTCCTCTAAATATTTTTTCACTCTAATTTAACAGAGTAATACCCCTGTTTGTGCATTGTCCCCTGTGGAGTTTTCCTTTTGCCCCCCCTTTTTTCACGTGTCACTTTGTTGTTGTCTTTTACGGTTGTCTGGGGTGCGTTGCTGTTAACCCCCCAGACAGACTAATTTTTCCTTCGTTCTTTTCTTGTTTGTTTCTTTCAAGTATTGTGAAAAGCATTTGTGTTTGCACAGCTCTTTTTATGTTATTTGTTTCCTTATATACATTCATTTTTTTCGTTGTATGCATTTCTACTTTTTTTTTTTTTTCACCAATAAAAAAACATGTTCAAAGAAAAAAAAAGTTTGGTTTTAAGTGGCATTTTTCCCTACAATTTTTTTTAAAATGGCCCCGGGAAATCTATTTTTAAATTTTTTTTGGGGTCATGTATGGGGAGAACAGCAAAAATTGGTCTTTGGGAAAAGAAATGTGGTTTTTAAAATGGTTGTTCCCCCAATTTTTTTAACAGTGGCTGAGAAGTTTTTTTTAATTTTTTGGGTCATGCTCTTTGAAATGCAGCAAAAACTACAGGACCTATTATAAAAAAATGTTGTTTTAACAGGGGGCATTTGTTCTTCAAATTGTCCAAAGTGGTAAAGGGGCATCTTTTAATTTTTGGGGGGATTTTGCTTTTAAATGCAGTATAATCAGGGCCTATTATAAAAAAAAAGTTGTTTTTAAAAGCATTTGTTTTCACATTTTTCAAGGTGGCTCAAGGGTGATGGTGCTGTCAGAAAACAGGAATAGGTTTTAAAATGTTAATGGCACATATTGCAAAATGACTTGTTTTTGCAAGATCCCTTTAACATAGTTCAATTTCCCCCTATTGAGACAAAACCCATTTAATACAATTAAAAAAAGAGAAACAAAACATGGGGGTTCCATCCTATTTTTTAAAAAAGGTTTTTAGAATTAAAAAACTAAAAAAAAATTTCATGTACAAAATAGCTGGGAAAAAATTCTTGAAATTTTACAAGGGAGGTACAGGAAAACTTGACCGATGTGGTTATTGGGGGCATGGGTATGGAGCAGGACAGAGAACCAGTAAGAGACATTTCCCCCAGCAGTTTTAGTAAAATAAGAAAAAGAATGCCAAAAAAAAGGGACCTGGGTGGAAAAAGGAGCGTTAACCACCAGTTTTCCAAGTGAAGCTCAATTGGGGCCCCCACTCTACGGGGGGCAAGCCCACCCAGGAAGGGGGCATATAGTCCAGGAAACTAAAATGGTGGTTGAAAGACTCCTTTTTTTCCCGGCACTTTTTAAATTGGGGGTCATGCAGGTTTGGGGGTCATGTGTGGCAGGCAGGGTTTGTCAATGTCCAGTGAAACTAAAATGGGGTTGAAAGACTCCTTTTCCGGCACTTTTGAATCTGGGGTCAGACAGTTTAAAGGTATTTTGCGGACAAAACAGATATATCAAAGTCCCTGAAACTAAAATGGTGGTTTTAAAACTCCTTTTTCCGCACTTTTTAAATGGGGGGTCATGCAGGTTTTGGGGGGGCCCGCTGTGGCCCCGGACAGGTTTAAATCAATGTCCATGAAACAAAAAAAGGGGGTTGAAAGACTCTTTTCCGGCACTTTTTAAATTTGGGGGCAGCAGGTTTGGGGTCCTGTGGAAAGGGCGTATTCAATTCCAGTTTAAACTAAAATGGGGGTTGAAAGCTCCTTTTCCCCGCACTTTTTTGGGGGAAACGGGGGTCAAAGGGGGCCGGGGTTTTTGCGGTACAGGAAGATATAGCAAAGCCAGTGAAAATAAATGGTGGTTGAAAACTCCTTTTTTTCCCGGCACTTTTTAAAACTGGGGGTCAAACAGGTTTGGGCTATGCTGCTTCCAGGGGCGGGATATTCAATGTCCGTTCAAGTAAGATGATGGTTCAAATCATACTGCCTTCCTGGCACTTTTTAATTTGTGGGTGATGCAGGTTTAAGGGTCATGCTGTGGTACAAGACAGGGATAGTGAATGTTGTGTGGTTTTTTTTCTGTGGCTTTTATAACCTAAGTGTGTTGCCTAAGATGTAGCACGTATCCATTTGACTGTTGTGGATGTTAATTCCAGCTCCAGCCCTGTTTGGGTGTAAGAATGAAGGTGTTGTTGCTCTCCCATAGACTTTAATGGTCATCGCTCATAATCGACTGCTCACTATCGACTATCTTGTCGATGATGGTCGACTATCGACCATCGACCGATGTCGATGGCCAACGCAATCGCTCAACACTAAATAGGACCATTGATTTTTTTCAATGTCTAATGTGTATTTCACATTGTAAAGAAGATGTGCTACAGTTTACTAGTCGGTAGTGATGAACAATATGTCAATAATTGTCTTCGAGCCGATTCACGATTTTTTAATTATCGGGTCGATGATCTATCTCCGATTACTATTAATCGCCGATTCCCATTAAAGTCTATGGGAGAGGACCACCAGATTAATTTTTATACCCAAACAGGTGAGGAGAAGCTGGAATTAACATCCACAGCAGTAAACTGGATATATACTACATCTTAGACAAGACAATTAGGCTATAAGAGTCACAGATAAAATTTCATATGCTTAAATAATTCATTCCATTCAATGGCTAACTGAAAAGATGAGGACAGCATAGCCACAGCAGGTACAGCGGTAGCAGCTGCTATGGGGCCACTTTGACATAAAACAAGACACCGGTATTGGAAATGGCACATGGTTACAGTGGGTGCAGTGAGAGCCAGGGCTTCCGTCAGTCATCTATTAACCATTTTATGGCCACATGCAGCTCAATCAAATGGGGTGTCCACCCATTACTACTTCTTATTTTTAACATATCACCGGGCACCTTTTTGATTCTGGTCCCTAACAGGAATACTTCCCTATTTGCACCACTGGCATCCATTGTAAAGTAGCCTGACCCCAAAACCAGCAGAAATGCCCTTATTGACACAGAAAGTAGAATTAGCAGGAAGAAATGAGTATTTGAAACAAGATTTATTTTAATAGAACCTTAAATATCGCAGTCTTTTCCAGCTGCTTGACCCCAAAAGCAGCAAAAATGACCTTTTCAACACTGAATAACATTAGCCAGAATAAAAGAGTTTCTTAAAAAACATTGTCAGGGCTAGGCGGCGCTCAACCTGCAGGGAGCAACAGTCTGCAGCAGCTGGTTTGCGACATCGCCCTGGTAGACAGTCTGCTGGCAGCTCTGTGAGTGACAGAGGCCCAGCCACTCTGGACAGGGGGCGTGTCGCACCAGCCAATGGGAGGACCCTGAGACCGCTCGCTCCAATCAGCTACAAGGGTGGTGTCTGGAAATCACTTTTAAACTCCCTGCGGGCTGAGTGCTGTGCCTATAATATTCTCCTGGCTGCCTTCATTACCTGTGCTTATAGTTTGTTGTTTTCTTATCTGTGTAACATACCTCTGCTTGTTTTCCGGACCCTGTCTTGTGTGCTGATTTTGTACCTCGCTCCCGTTCGTGTTTGACCTCGGCTTGTGTACGTTTTCTCTCTGGTTCTGATTTGTGGCTTGGCATTCCTGATTTGTTATTGACCCGAACTGTCTGAACTTTCTTCCTCCTGAGGGCCCCAGCACTCTTGCAGCGCAGGGACTGTCACCCAGTTGGTGGCTGCTGCCTAGGGCAGTACGTCAAGTAGGCAGGGACAGTGGGCTGGGTTCCAGTCAGGGCTCACTGTACCTCCCTTGACGTGACAAACATTTTTGGGAATAGGACCTAGATTATAGCTGTTATTTTACAGTACCCTGACCCTAAAAGCTGGAAAAATGATGACCTTTCAGACACTTGGAAAAATTGTAAAGAAGAAATGGCTGTTAGAAACAGCATTTTTTTACAATAGGACCTGGATTATAGCTTTTTGTTTACAGCACACGGACCCCAAAAATTTGACAAATGACCTCTCGGCCACTGTTGAAAATTGTGACGAAGAAATTCTAGTTAGAGTCCACATTTTTTTTTACCAAAGATTATAGCTGTTTTTGGAAGCACCATGACCCCAAACATTAGAAAAATGACCTCTCAGACACTGTTAAAAATTGTGACGAAGAAATGTCAGTTAGAAGTTGATCTAAATCTTTTAAGAGAAATTCCCAGCCATCTTCTAAATCTTCCTTTTCAGGCCTTTGAGTTCAAGATCTGTAAAATGAGGCAATTGGCAAGATCACTAATGTGTGGAGAACAGTGGAGTCGTGCAGCTAGTATGAAGTTTAACACTTTAGTCAGCAGGTGCACGCTCATGGTTAAAGTGTTCTCCATTGTACACAACATCCTGCATGTTGATGTGTATCAATATTTCGAGACTCTTGAAGAAGTCAGTATAAGAGACATTCTTATATCTAATGGGTATACAGAACTTGCTGAGGAGTCTTAAGAACCAAAACAAAGCAATGGCGTGCTGAGAGAACTGTTCTCGAGCAGTAACACCTGTGAAAACCTAGAGACACACGGATTCAGGAGAAAGGATGAGAAGGACCTGATTGACAGCCTGCTGGAAAGCTACCAGAATAACCAATTTGGTAATCCAAACAATAAGGTTATTCTTCACGGCCTTTCCACACATATGAGGTCCAGTTTCATAGTCAGATGAGAGTTTCCAAATTCAAGTTAGTGTGGATGGAAAAAGAAAGCATAAATTCGTTAGTTGTTAATGACACTCCAGAAGCGACTCACCAGAGAATGTTTGCTGTTACTATCAGTAAATGCCACTGGGTCTATGCTCATTTTAAGAGAGACATTGCCGCTTCCATCCATCCCTGGTCTGCCAGCACTCGTCAGCATGCTCTTTGCTCCTGTTATAGAGCTCAGAGTTGATGACAAAAGAAGAGAATATACAGGCGTCCTCTGTGGACTGGGATGGCAGTACAGTAACCTTGCAGTTTGGCCTGAACATTACATTAAATTGTCTTTCGATGTCTGCTTTAAAGTGGATCACATTCTGAAGATAAATCAGAATAAGATCCATTATTAACAGGATAGTTTACCAAAGTTTGGATGGTTCCATTGGAGGAAGCGACATGGCTGTATGGCTCCAAGAAGGTGTCCGAGAACATCTCATGAATTTGTTCCAACAGGAGAAATCTTGAGAAGAGATACAGGAAAAGTGGTATAAAGCTTTACCAATGAAATCAGGTGGACCCAAGTTTCCTCATTAACCAGACAGGGAGAACCGAAGAGGAAGAAGTGAATTCTTACTTCTACCAGTTGTACAAAATTATAATGTTAAACCCCTAAGTCTATACTTTTTTATTTGGTCAAATAGAGAGGAACTTGGGTTGATGAAGGCATGAAAAATAATGTCTTGCTGTGATACAGCAGTGTGTATGTTTCCTATTATTTTGTTACTTTTTTTCTTGATGTTGTATTTATATTCTTTGATTTAGTGAAATAGTAGTAAACCCGTTGGAAAGGGGAAAAAAAGGGCATTGTCCTAACTGACCATTTTGGTGGCTTCTTCAAAACTTACAAGGATGGTGCAGAGGTCTTTCACCTGCCTCCACTCTCGATGGTTCAACACCCCGAGGTCCGCACCGCTGCTTATCAGGCCATGCGCCACTTCCTACTGCGTAAAGGCATTACACTGCTGCCACAATCGCTGGAGCATATGGAGGGTGGAATTCCAGCGTGTTGCCACGTCAAAAATGAGACAGTTGATGGGGAGGCCTAGTTGACACTGTAACGCAGCCAGCCAGGTGCAAGCAGGGTGCGAACACCGGAAGTGTGAGCTCAGACTTCGAGCCTTCTTCAGCAGGCAGTCAAGACCCTGGTAATGCTTTAGAAATTTCTGCACGATGAGGTTCATGACATGTGCCAGGCAAGGGATGTGCTCTAGCTTCCTGATCTTAAAGGAGATTTTGCCCATTGTCGCACACCCCCTTGCCTTGCACCAGATTATTTTCACCCAGCCACTGCTCGGTCTCATTGCGCAGAGTCGTCTACAGTTCTTGACCTGTGTGTTGACGGTCTCCAAGACACATTAACTTCAACACGGCCTGGTTTCTCTTGCTACCCGTAGGGCTTGGGTATCGGAAACCTGCACCATCCCTGTGGTTTTGAAGAAAGTGCTCCGAGCCTGAGACCAACTGTCATCACCAGAGACATCCACCCAACTCACTCAGTGAGCTGTCATAGAGATGTAGCAGCCTTGACCATGCTTACTAGTCCATATAGCATTGGTCAGATGGACTTTGCTGGACACAGATGCAACCAATGCGCTGGAGATTTTAGCTGACACGTGGCTGGCCAGGGCAGGGACGGCTTTTTGGGAAAAGAAATGCCTGCTGGTATTGAGGGCAGGGAAGGGCCATGAAGGGCCATGTAGTGGAACCCATCTGTGTCCTCCAGGTGGAAAGGCAACATTTCCAAAACCAAAAAACCTGGCAGTGCCGACATTCAGGTTTTTGGTTTTGGGATGGTTGAGGTTAAAGCGTTTCTTCTGCTTCCACACCTAGTACATGGAAGGCTGGCTGCTAGACTGGCCGCTGTACGGCATGCAGGTGAAACTGGTGGAAGGAGAAGGAGTAAGCTGTGTCTCTGGTGGTGGCGGTGAGAATTGGCCGACAATGTCTGGGACTGGGGATGGTGCTTTCTAATGCTGCTCTGGCACATCGGCAGCAGAGGACCTCCTGGTCTTGGGAGTGGTGGAGGAGGAGGAGACAGAGGATGTCACAGTGGTTGGAAGCCCAGGACCTGTGAGGCCTTCTTTCTCCAAGTGACTCCTCCACCTCAATTCATGCTTTAGATGCATTTGCCTGTTCATGTTCGTGGTTAAACTCTTTAGATTCTTTCCTCTACTGATGCGTTGACAGCAAATCCGGCATATGTCGTCGGTCAGTGCATCTGAGGCTTGATGGAAAAAGGCCCAGGCTTCACAGGTCCTGGACCTCTTCGACAGTGAAAACCTAGTAGCAGTGTTCCCGCTGCCACCACTGACCATGGCTGACAGATAAATGTCAGCGGACTTGTGCGACTACCCTCTCCCTTTCTGAGGTCAGACCCTTACTGACACAACGCTATCATCCTCCTCCTCCACTGATGAGGCGCTCGCAAGCAACTGCTGCTGAAAAGACCACGCTGGATCATGTCATCTTCATCATCATCACCATAGGTGACTTCCTTATCCGAACAGTCTACATCCTCAAGCTTCAGGCTAGAAGCCTCAGACACTGTGAGGCATTGCTGACCACTCAGGATTTCTGCCGACTGACTAGCTTCCTTCTCCTCCTCTGAGGGCATCAGTGATTGGGCATTAGAGTAGACAAAATCATCCTCTTTGGCCTCTTGATCTTTTGAAATGGTTTCTGACCCCAACCGCATTGTGTCATCAAAGAGATCTTCAGAATATAAATTATATGGAGTGGTCTGTACATTGGTCGACATTTGGGTTGTGGTTGCTTCAGGTTGGACTGAGATGATGATGATGATGACGACAACGACATTTGTGGCCATGAATGAGAGGACCAGGAGGTAAAACCGCTAGATTCAGGTTGTGTTAACCACTGAAGAACAGATTGGAGATGCTCTTCAGTACTGAGATTCACAGGGAACCGACCAAGCGATGGCAGGCCTAACGGTCCTGCAACTGACGATGTGCTCGCTTGTGTGTTGCCTTGAGCACTGGAAGAAACGCCTTGTCTCGTACCTCCAGCTCCATGTCCTACGCTGCTCCTTGCTCGCTTACCACCTCTAGTTCGCTCCATGTTCAAAAAGATAAATATTAAAAAGGTCAAGATTTGTTCACAGTCTCCTACTGAAAAACTTTACTACAAAGTCAGCAAATCACAAGTGTTCTTAAATTCCTATAATTTCCAACTGGCAAATAGGACTAGAAACAGATTTTTTTCTATGGAATATCTATGAAATGTGGTCTTATGGAAGAACCCTGACACAAAATCAACAGTGTTCTTGAATCCTTATACTTTGAAACTGGCAACTAGGATTAGAAACAGAATATTTGCTATGGAATATCTGTGAAATGGGGTCTTATGGAAGAACGATGTCTTGTACACTGGCTGTCCCCCCAAAACTGCAGCAAGGAAATTTTGGGCATGGAATGAAATTTTCTGCAAGAAACCAGTATATCACTTTTTAGAGCAAATTTCCTAATTGTGTCTTGTGCACAAGCTGTCCCCCCAAAACTGCAGCAAGGAACTTTTGGGCAATGCAAAGATGCAGTATGCAGCAATATCAAAATCCCTAACTCCTACTGTCTAGGGTTTCCTAATCTTGCTGTACCCCAACCCTAACTATTCTATCTAGCAGCTCTTCCTCTGTGAAATCGCTGGGAAATGGTGTATCTGCCTGCATTGAAACAAGCACAGCAGAGAGAGCAATGTGTTCAGTTCACAGACTCTAATCATTATGGCATGCACCAGGAAATACAGTGACATACATAAAACAAGGTCATGTGATTTTAGCAGCCAATGAGATCCCTACCCCCTCAGCGGTGATTTCTTTGACCCCCCCTCTGTGCTTTGCACTGACTGGTTGGCCACCAAATGTACAGGAAGCAGAGAAAATAGCTCGATTTGTATTCTTGATCTCGATTTTTTACCCGATTTTGAGGAAAAAAAATTCGGATCAGATCGAGAAAAATGTAAAAATCGACTTGATTTGAACTTTTCTCGATTAAATTGCTCAACACTATTGATCACCAGACGGATATATTCAAACACAAATTTATAGAAAACAACGGCAACAAACAGTTATTACATTTCAATATCTGGTAACCATCGTTTAAAAAGGGGCATACCTGTTGGACCATACCTGAGGGCATATAGGAAATGTTCTACTCCTTTGTCGACTGTCCAACAGGGAATGCCCCAAAAATGATTAATAAAAGAATACAACAGGGCAAGGGTCAGTGACAGAGGGCACCTTTTGGTGAAACAGAGAGGGAGAAAACGTGACAACTTAATAAGATGCATTGGGACTTTTGTTAGTCGAGCTAATGAAGTAAGTGCTATATTGCGTAGACATTGGAACATCTTAAGAACTAATCCAGATTTATCTTAGATCATACCAAAAAGAGTGTAACATACAGAAGGGGAAAAAAACGTCACTTCCAAAATGACAAAAAAAGAAATGTGGCTTAAATCCCCTTTAGTCGGTTCTTACCCATGTGACAATTGTTCTTTCTGTCCTTACGTTCTGAAGACAAAAACATTTGTGAAACCAATTGACAGAAAAAAATATGACATAAGACAATTCATAAATTGTAAGACAAAATAAGTCATTTATGGAGCCATGTGTAATAGTCCAAAGATTTACATAGGGAAAACGATTCAAGAATTCCATTGTAGAATCTCAAAACATTTTAGCACCATTAATATGAAGAGAGATACTCCACTTTCAAGACACATTCTTGAAACTCATAACAGTAATCTAGTACAGATGACAGGATACAGCAGGTGTAGCCGTAGGCAGGCAGTGCAGTCCCAGGACATTAGCAGACTTGGTACAACGGCAGACATACTAGTTGCGGACTGGTGCAGCGGCAGGTATACAGCACGTACATAAAGGTAGTGCACAGATAACGCAGGTTCAGCAGGAATACAGGTAACGCACAGGTAACACAAGTTCAGCAGCAATACAGCAGCAGGGGTGAAGCTCTATGTAGTGGACAACAACAAAATGACCAAGAGCAAGGGCAGTAAGTTCCTTTAATAGCCAGGGGTCACAGGTAACCAGGAAGGTAATTGGGACTCTGTCCCTTTAAAGAACCGAGTAGTGCCACGTGCGCACACAGGACGCCAGGGAGCCGGAATAAGCAGCGGAGACACAGACAGAAGCCAGGACAGGTGAGTAACTGGTAGCGGGGGATGCAGCAGAGGCACGGGCACGACCGCAGTCCATGACAGGGGCCATGCCATGCACCGTGACAGATCTCTAATTTTGAGGTATTTGCTTGAAATGATTAGGCTCACGTAAGTGTAATCTAACTATGATTTTATTACAAGAGGAAATCATGTGAATATACCGGCTGCGTACATTGGTCCCTCAGGGCCTAAATGAAGGATTTTCCTATTCCACATTCACTGGAATCCGACACCCTCCCTTTTAAATTAAAACATTGTGAATTAAAAATAATAATACAAATTGAAATGTAAAATTCTTATCTTAAGAATTTTTTTCATGCTTTTGATCCTCTATGATGGAAAGTGTTTGTTGATATATAGTAAATTGATGGTATACAGGAATTAAGGGCAACTTGTATGAATGGGACTATAACAGTATTCTGGAGTGCTTTGCAGCAAAAAGCTGTCATAGCCCTGTTCTATAGATGTATGAACAGTCGCACTTCAAACTTTGATGCAGTCGGCACCCTGGTCCTACACTTGTAATATTGCATAAGAAGTGGGGGCATTCTTAAAGAGCGTGTCGCACCACATTCGTAGGATAGATAACATTTATGGAATTTGGGAGTCAATAAAAGGCGCATAACTAGAGATTGGCGAATTCTCAAATTCGATCGGTCACTTCGCCGAATTTCGACAAAAATTTGTTTCGTTCGGAAATACTTCGGCACGAATCGCGGTTAAAAAGCAGCTATTTCAGCTGCACAGAGCCTGCTGGAGTACTGTAGAACGTTGTGCATGCTTAATATGCAGTGGGAGCTTGGTTTGGTCTTCATACTAATGTTGTGTTTTTTAGTATGAACGCAGATGACTGCCGCCGCTCTTAGAATCGCTTCACTTTAAATAATTTCCCTGGGGCACTTATGAGGGGCTAAAATGACAAAAAAATCAAGCTGGGAATGTAGCCTGATAAAGTCATGCCTGCGAAAGCTGGAAAAAAACAAGCTGAGAGTCAGGTGGCAACATTAGTGACCAGATGTGGAGGTGACGGCGGCAAGGCCACTGCAGCATGAGGTCAGGCAGTGGACACAATGACATTCTGGTTGTGGTGGCAAAACACGAGGAAGCCACAGAGTGGCACAATGAATAAGAGCAGGAGGGTCACGGCGGCAGAGATGAGATCAGGCAAATGGCACAATGACATTCTGGAGGCGGCAAACAGTTTAGGCCACAGAGTGGCACAATGATACAGTGTGGAGGGCACGACAGCTAGCAGCTGAGATCAGGCAAGTGGCACAATGGACATTCTGGAGGCGGCAAAACAGTATTAGAGCACAGAGTGGCACAATCACACAGTGTGGAGGTCACGGCGGCAGACAGTATGAGATCAGGCAGTGGCACAACTGACATTCTGGAGGCGGCTAAAAACAGTATTAGGCCCACAGAGTGGCACTATTAATACAGTGGGAGGTCACGACAGCAGCAGCTTGAGATCAGGCAATGGCACAATGACATTCTGGGAGGCGGCAAAACAGATATTAGGCCACAGCAGTGGCCAACAATGGATACAGTGTGGAGGGTCACCGCTCACTGCACAGCAGCATGAGAATCAGGCAGTGCCACAATGACAATCTGGAGGCGGGCAGAAAACAGTTATTAGGCCACAGAGTGGCACATTCACACGTGTGCGAGGTCACTGGCGCACGCAGCTGTATGAGATCAGGCGTGGCACAATGACATTTGGAGGAGGTCTAAAAAGGTATTAGGCCACAGCGTCGTGGGAACAATGATACAGTGTGGAGGTCACGGACAGCAGCTGAGGAGATTCAGGCAGTGGCACAATGACATTCTGGACTAGGTGGCAAAACAGGAGGAAGCCACAGAGTGCACTATTGATGAGGAGCGGAGGTCACGGCGGCTGCAGCATGAGGATCAGCAAGTGGCACTCAATGACACAGTGTGGAGGAATGGCAGCAGCCACTTGCAGAGCATGAGGTCAGACTGTGGCACAATGACACAGTGTGGATGTCACGCAACAGCAACTAGCAGCAGGCAGCAGGAGTCATAGAGTGCACATGACAGAGTGTTGAAGGTGGGTGGCAATAAAGTCCCTGGTAAAAGCTGGTGGTTGGCAGATGATGGAGAAACTGGCAGCAGAGGTGTGGCATCAGGCGGGTGCGGCATCAGAATAGTTGTGAGGCAGGTAGTTTGAAACCCAAACTGTTTGCCTAAGGCATTGGTGTGTGGAAATCCTGGCCGATCCGCGCTGATTCATTTGACAAAGGTCGTCGTTTCCACATTTCCCATGAAAGCCGGTTTCTCCCTTGGGGTAAACGATGGCCCCCGCCGCACTGAACACCCGCTCTGATGCCACACTACTGGCCGGGGCATGACAGCTTCTCCCACTGCAAACTCGGGCAAGTTGCGGCCACCCATCCAATTAGTCTAGACAGTAGTTCCAGCGGATCTTCTAACTGAGGTGGCAGAGATGCTGTCCAGTAGCCCTACCTTGTTGGTTCAGGGACTGTCAGGTCCTGCTGCTGCTGGCGACTTGCCCTCTCACTAGGCGGTTGAAGGAAGCTGCCTCAATCAGGTGAACTCCAGACTTTGGTTACTACTGATTGAGCTGGTAATGCTCTTACCCCCCCACCTTCCGACCAGCGGCGCGGGCAGTAGTACGTGAAGCGGCACCTGAGGCAACCCCCCGCTGGTCAGACATGTAGAGGAGAGGACGATGCGCACTAGGAGCATGCAAATGATAAACTGGGAGGGATTTCCCTATAGTATTTGAGTTTGTCTTCCCTCTCAATAGCTGGGAAATGGCTCAATTTGGACCGGTAGGCGAGGGTTCCAATAGGGTGGAGACCAGAAGTCATACCTCTGCCGGATGCTGACTATTCGGCTGTCACTAGCCAGGCAAATAAGATGCTTAGCGGTCATTGAAACAAGTGACTCCGAGGGGCTCCCTGCCTCCATTTCCACTGTATACTGCACAGTGCTGGGGTTCATTGCCTCGTCTTCCTCATCTCCATCAACCACCTCCTCCAGCTGCTCTGCCTCCTCCTCTCATGTTCACCTGGGTAGAAAATCCACTCAATTTCACCAGGACAATTGCTTTTGCTCCAACTGTCCTCCTCCTCTCCATTTCAGTCCCCACGGATTCATGTGCCACCGAGATGTATTCGCCAAGTCTCCAGTCCCCTGCCCAGAAAGATTTTTCTGCATCTGTTCCAGGACATGAAGCAGTGAATGATGTTATTTCATCCCGTAGTCCTGGACGTCTGGACAAATAACGTTGCCTACTAGTAATGGCTCAACAAAACGCAGGTGTCACGCATGAGCTGCACTGGCTAACATCCAAAGTTACAAGGGAGTATTCTGTCTGCCTGGATCATCAAAAAATCGTTTAATGGCCTTTCTCTGTTCTTACAGTCGGTTCCACAAGTGCACGGGCTGGAAATTCAGCGGGGTGGAAACATCGGATATCAGAGTGTGTTGGAGGCGTTCTGCTGCTGAACTCGAGGAGGGTGTTCCTGGTTTGTACTAATGGATAAAGTGCATGCACAGTTTTCCTGCGCCATTTCTAGAATGTTATGAAGATCAGGTGAAGACTTCAGGAAACTTTCTCACAACCAGATTGAACACCGTGCGCCATGCAGGGCGCATGGGAACCATCCTCCCTCGGGCAGCGCGGACACCATGTTCCTCCTTTGTCGTCCCAGTGTTCGATTTTGCAGTTGGCGGGATGCGAAAGCCCACACATCGATTTCTTGCTGACTTGCTGCATGACGCGGAGCCGTTCCTCCCTGTGTGAATTAGTTCGCCAGGCAAGCCAGGTGTAGAACTGCGTGACACGCTGTTGCCCTAAACATGTGGTATGATGGAGCAGAACTTGTGGAGGCTGAGGATGGTGGTGGTGGTGGAGGAGGAGAGGCGGTCATTGGCGCAGGTGCAAGCAGTTGACAACGTGGAGGAAGGAAAGTGGCGTCTCCTGTCCAAGTTGTTGGTGTGTGGGCTGGAAGCACATTCACCCAGTGGGCCGTTAAGGACATGTATGGCCCTGACGTAGTTCACAGCTCAGACCGTCCGCGCTGCCTGTGCACCTTGGAACAAACGCTAAGCTCAGGGACTCGACCCACCTTCTGTTTAATTATAAGCATGGATACTGCCTTTTTGAAAATAAAATTACGGTTGGAACTCTCCATACTCGGCTCGGCACAAGCCAATTTAGTTCTATGAACGGTGAGAGTCCACCATTTTGGAAAAGGGAGGGACTGCAGTACCAACAACTTTGGACAGGAGCGATGGTCAGCTGCTCACCTTAGGATGGGGTTGGACGATATGTTGTCTCTTTGAAATCGACTCGCTGAACGACTGCTGGCGCCATGAGGAAAGCGAGGAGCAGGAGCCATCTGGTCCGGGATATGATGTCAAAGAGAAAAAAGCTACCTTTGCTAGATGGTGGTGGAGACTTGACTGGCTTGCAATGGCATGCATGCCTGGGCCGTTGTGCTGCTGCTGTTGCACTGCGGCGGCAGATGACCACCAATCTGAGGGCCACGTTTCTCCCAGGCCACCGGATGGGACGCTGCATGTGTTGACGCAGGGCGTGGTGCCCAACGTTACTCCTTTGGCACGCTTCAATTTCTGCCCACAGATTCTAATTATACCCTTATTCGGACCCTCCGAGTGTCTTAGCAAAGAACTGCCCACACGCCCCCCGAGTATCGGATTTTACCGCCCAACGCTCCGCACTGAGTGATACTGCCGGCCGCTGCCTCGCTGAGCCCTTGTGCTGCTACTTTCTGGGACCCTGCGAAGCGGGAGGGGAGAGCGTGGGGGTGGGGGGAGGAGGGGGGAGTGGGGGGAGTGGGTGGTGGGGGGGGGCGTGCGAGGTGGGTGGGGGGGGGCGGGTGTTTTGGCGGGGGGCGCGGAGGGGACTAAGGGGGCGGGAGGCGACGGGACGCGGCGTGGGGGGGAGCGGGGACGGCCCGGAGGGTCGAGTGCCAGGGATGGGGGGGGGGGGGGACGGGGGGGTGGGCGCGGGGTCGGGGCGCTCGCAGGAAGGTGTGGGGTTTTTTTTACCCCGTGGCCGCTTGCTCCCGACCTCACACTGCTGCTATCCTGTGAACTCACGGCCACACGACCCACTTGTCTGCTGCGCTGCAATGCCTGACGCCAAGCTGGCCCTCTTCTCCTGACGATGATGAAGCCCTGGCCTCACCCGGTCCCAGTGCGGTCGCTACATCATCATCTATTTGTGTTTCATCGTCACTGCTGTCCTCCATCACGGTCTTTTTGGGTATATTTTTCTATGCCGAGGCTGACCTCTCACAAACTTTTGACCTCCCTTCATTGCCACTCTCCACATCTATTCTTGCGCCTACTGCAAGAAGCAGGCGATATTGGACCATTTTTCGCTGCAATGTTAGCTGCTGACTGCCCTTCTCAAAAATTGTCTCATCCTCGCTATATAGTGGCGCTGAGCACAGACCACCATGAGTAGATCTCTGGCTGAGGGGAACAAGATGGGACAGAGGCAGGGCTGGGACAGGTGAGGGCGCTGGACCGCTCCCGGGCCATGCCAACTAATGGTTGTTGTCTGAAGTTCCACCGACTTTGTGGCTGGGTATGTCAGATGTCATCTGAGGAAGAGGATGACTAGTTCAACAATCCAAGAACACCTTGGGTTGCTGAACAAACACACGGCCGCATAGATGACAGCGGCAGTTGTGGCTCTCACCGAGTGAACCCCTTGCTGCGACGTCCCTTGCTTTGCTGCGACCTGGGCCTGTTCAGGAAGATGTTTGTGACAACTGCCACTGCAGCGCAGAGCCTGGCACCTCTCTGTCTGGACATCAGTTTGTTCCAAAAATGTACAGACACTGGTTTGATGTTGATATCTGTATATGATAAATTTTACACCCTGTTTCTGACGCCAAATGAAACCAAGTAACAAGCTGGGTAACCTTGGATATAAATTGCGCTCCACAAATGGCCAGGAAAATTTACTTGTATGTGTCGTTAAAAACACTGTGTGTTTTACTAAATGTAAAAAGCACAACAGGCTTATTAATCTTCGACATGAATTAGGCTACAGGAAAATTATTATATTTTGGCTGGTTGAAAAAGACGGTTTTATTTTTGTCAGCACACCAGCAAACAACGCTTAATAACTTGGATGTAAATTGCGCCAAAAGAATTGAGCACCACAAATAGTTAGCTTTGTAGCGTGCTGTTACAATTGACGTAGTTTTCTACGCCATACAACAAGAGATACAGTTGTAATTAACCTTTGCTTGTCAATTAGGCTACAGGAAAAATTTTATAATTTTGGCGTTGAAAAAGACGGTTTATTTTGTCGCCACCACCAGCCAAAAAAATGCTTAATTAACTTGGTGTAAATTGCCGCCAAAGAATTGAGCGCCACAAACTAGTAGCTTTGTAGTGTGTTACAAGTGCGTGGTTTTCTACGACACACAACAGAAGTTACAGTTGTATTAACCTTTGCTTGTGAATTGGTACAGGAAAAAATTTAGATATTTTGGCGTTGAAAAAGGCGGTTTATTTTGTCAGCACCCAGCAAAACAACTGCTTAATTAACCCCTGGATGTAAAATTGCGCCATAGATTGAGCCGCACAAACTAGTAGCTTTGTAGTGTGTTACGAATTGCGTGTTTTCTACGCCACACAACAAGAGTACAGTTGTAATTAACCTTTTGCTTGTAGAATTAAGGTTAAGGAAAAATTTATTTATTTTGGCGTTGAAAAGGCCGTTTATTGTTGTCCAGCCACACCAGCAAAAAAACGCTTAATTAACCCCTGGATGTAAATTGCGCCAATAGAATGGGCAGCACAAACTAGTAAGCTTTGTAGCGTTTACAATTGCGTGTTTTCTACGCTAGACAAACAAGAGATACAGTTGTAAATTAACCTTTGCATGGTCAAACTTAGGCTACAGGAAAAATTTTATATATTTTGGCATTGAAAAAGACGGTTTATTTTTGTCAGCACAACAGCAAAACAAGCTTAATTAACCTCTGGATGTAAATTGCGCAAAAGATTGAGCCCCAAATAGTAGCTTTGTAGGTGTTACAATTGCGTGTTTTCTACGCCACACAACGAAGAGTTACAGTTTAATTAACCTTGCTTGTGAATTAGGATACTGAAAAATTTTTTATTTGGCAGTTGAAAAAAAGGACGGGTTATTTTGTCTGCACACCAGCAAAACAACGCTTAATTAACCTCTCTGATGTAAATGAGCCATAGAAGGGAGCCGCACAAACTAGTAGCTTTGTAGCGTGTTACCAATTGCGTGTTTTCACGCCATACAACAAGAGATTCTGTTGTAATTAACCTTTGCTTGTCCAATTAGGCTACAGGAAAAAATTATATATTTTGCTGTTGAAAAAGACGGTTTATTTTTGTGGGCTCACCAGCAAAACAAAGCTTATTAACCCCTGGATGTAAATTGCGCCAAAGAATTGAGCAGCACAAACGAGTAGCTTGTGTAGCGTGTTACGAATTGGTGTTTTCTACGCCACACAACAAGAGATACAGTTGTAATTACTTTGCTTGTGAATTAGGCTCAGGAAAATATTTATAATTTTGGCGTTGAAAGAGACGGTTTATTTTGTCAGACACCATGCAAAAAAAACGGCTCTAATATAACCTTCTGGATGTAAATTGCGCCAAAGAATGGAGCCGCACAAACTTAGTAGCCTTTGTAGGTGTTACATTGGTGTTTTCTACGCCACACAACAAGAGATACAGTCGTAATTAATACCTTTGCTTGGTGACATTAGGCTACAGGAAAAATTATATATTTTGGCGTTGAAAGAGGACGGTTAATTTTTGTCAGCACACCAGCAAAACAACGCTTAATAAACCTTTGGATGTAAATTGCGCCAAGAATTGTGCCGCACAAACTAGTAGCTTATGTAGTGTGTTTACAATTGCGTGTTTTTCGTACGCAACACAAATCAAGAGATACAGTTGTATAAATTAACCTTTGCTTGTGAATTAGCTACATGGAAAAAATGATTATTTTGGGTTGAAAGTCGGTTATTTTTTGTCAGCACACCAGCAAAACCAAAACGCTTATTTAACCCCTGATGTTTGATTGCGCAAAAGAATGGAGACCGCACAAATAGTAGCTTATGTAGCTGTGTTTACAATTGCGTGTTTTCTACGCAACACAACAAGAGATTACATTGTAATTTGACCTTTGCTTGTGTTTTAGGACTACAGGGAAAAATTATATATGTTGTGTTGAAAAAAAGACGGGGTCTTTTGGGGGTCCTGCACACCAGCTTCAAACAACGCCTTAATTAACCCCCTGGATGTAAATTGCGCAATAGAATGAGCAGCAAAAATGAAAGTGGTATTTGTTATTGTAAAAATGCTGTTTTCTTTAAATGAATACAACAGGAACTGGGCTTAGATCCCACTCTGGATATGAATAGTATTTGCAGCTGCAGTGGTCGCACACTGGATTTCAAGATCAATACCCCAAAAAAATTAGACATAGAACGTTAAGAGAAACAGTCCTCTGAGACAAGCTGAGACACCCACCACAGAAAAGCGCTGTATAAAATCATTTCTAGCAGTAAGAGCTATGCTATCGCTACGCGGCCAGCACCTTCCCTGATCAGTTCAGTGAGGAGGAGGTGGTGGACGCTCACGGCGTCGCGCCCCGGAGCTCATTAGTGCGGTGACGTCACAGAATACCGCCGGTCTCTGATGGCTTCATCTCAGGCAATGTCATGCGGCTATGCCCTTCTTCCTCAAGAGTGCTTCTGCCCCATTTAGCGCCCAATGTGCTCGCAGGCCTTTTTATCAATCAAATAAAAAAAAAAAAAAAAAAAATGGGGCACCCCCCCACACTTCGTTCAACCGAAGTACCCCAAAGTTCGATTCGTTCCGAACCGAAGCGTTTTCCTTCAAATTCTTACGAATTCACTTCGTTAGAATCGATTCGCCGCATCTCTACGCAAAAAACTGTCGAACAGTCAGACCAAGTTAAATGGTTCTTGAGGCCCAAATGGTAATGGCATAAGCATGAACTGCAGAAGTTGAAAGTTCATACCTTACTGGCGCGTTCTACACTGCTTTAACCCCTTACCGACATATGACATGCTCATGCATCATAGCGCCGGTAAGGGACTTTGTACCGGGATCACAGCGGCTAATTTCAGCTAAAACACGACAGTTAAAGTGCAGAGGGGTGGGGTTGAAGCGGCGGCATCTAAATCAATAAGAAATGGTGCCACCGTTCCTCACAGTGATTGGGGCACCCGTGGCGAAATCACGGGGCTCAGAGCGCTTCACATGGCAGCGGAAAGCCTTATACAGGCTTCCATCACGCCATGTTTTAAATTTCCCCACTTCTGGCCCCAGGAAGGAAGTGGAAAACCGCCATTCTTTTGTAAACAACTAATGCATTCGTATATTGCAATTCATTTGGCTGTATAACAATTGCGCCCCGTACTGGTGAAGCGCCTAGGGTGACTCAAAGTAAAAGTAAAAAAAAAAGTTCTAATTTGTAAAAAAAAAAAAAAAAAAAGTAATAAAAATTTTACAAATAAATAAATAAAATAATAAAAAAGTTACACATATTTGGTATTGCGGCATCCAAAAAAGTCTGATCTATTAAAATATAACATAATTTATCCCGTGTGCTGAACAACGTAAAAGAAAAAAAATTCCAGACGCCAAAAGTGAAGTTTTTTGGTCATTTCACATCATGGGCTTGAGTGAGGGTGCATTTTTTGTGGGCTAAAGTATACTTTTTATTGGTATCAGTTTGGAATACATGCAAATTTTTTGATACATTTTATTCCAATTCTTAGCTAACGTAAAGGTATTCTGGTTACAAGAAGCTTGTTCAGCCTGGAAGGGAGCTGGCAGCTCTGCAGACATGAAAACCACTGCAGAGCTGTGACATTCTCTCCCTTCCACTGCTCACACACAATGATGATGTCACCAGTAGTGTTGAGCGATTTTTATCGACAATGTTGAAATCGGCAAGGTTTTTATGGGGATCGAAATTTCCCGATCTTGCGATAATTAAGGTTAAAATTGACCCTCTCTATTAAAAACGCGCCTTTTTCGGCGCTCCTGTAAATTTTTTGGGGGCCAGAAAATCAGATTACGAATAGAGCGGGGAGATGTGTGTGGACGTCATGACGGGGTGTGTTGGGTTTCGATTGGCTGGAGAAATCACATGCCTCGTTTTACTAGAACAGCGTTTCCCGTTTCAGCCCGTGTTCTCAGCGTCTCATAGGGATAGGCCCCCGGCTCTCTGTGGCCAAAAAACTCAGCGAAATTAGTCTATTTTGCACAGAGAAACCTACTATTAGCTGTGATCTTCCAATTTAGTTGATTAGAGATTTGAAATTTTATTGTAGTTAGCTAGAGAATTTAAAAGCAGCATCTATGCTGTAAATTCACGGCGGGGGGGGCGGGGGGGGGGGGGGGCACGGGCGAACACAGGCAAGCTCTATCTATAAAAAAACACTGGATAAAGTTCACCAAGACTTAGTGTAGACATTGTATGGGGAAATATCTTTATTATTAACAGTTTGCTATTGAAATTTTTTTCTGGATATTGGGCAGCCTGAACTTATATTTGGATACACATTTATTCTAGTAACTGCAGGTCTCTTTGCTAGGTGCAAAACTCCACTTTTTATTATCAGTATACATTTCAGATATGTGTTCATTTAATTTTAAACCCATTAACAACTGTGACTGTTGATATATCCACCTTGCAGTTAAATTACAATCCAGCAATCTTGTAGTCAGCACAGGTTGTTTGTTGCCAAAATACCGTGTATCATACCAAAACATTAACAGTTACGTGTTTTTTGACTTTTGCACACCCGGGTTTGTTCATTGACCAGCATCCACGTAAATCTTAAAACAGCAATTCTGTATTCAAAAGGTAATTGAAAGGGCAAAAAATACCGTGTTCATACGAAAAATAACAGTTGTGTTTTTTGACTTTTGCACACCGCATGTTCTTGACGCGCATCCACGAAAATTTTAAAACAGCATCTATATTCCAAGGGAAGTTGAAAGGTGAAAAATTACCGTGTATCATACGAAACATAACATTTACTTGTTTTTGACTTTTGCACACCCAGCATTGTTCATTACGCAACATCCACGAAAATCTTAAAAACCCGGCAATTCTAATTCACCAAAGGTGAATTGAAAGGTGCAAAAAATAACCGTGTATCATACGAAAACATAAACAGTTACGTGTTTTTTGACTTTTGCACACCCAGCATTGTTCTTTTGACGCAGCATCCACGTAAATCTTAAAACAGCAATTCTATATTCCCCCAAGGTGAATTGAAAGGTGCATAAAATACCGTGTTTTATCCCAAAAACATAACAGTTACGTGTTTTTTGACTTTTGCACACCCAGCATTGTTATTGACGCAGCTTTACTTAAATCTTAAAACAGTAATTCTATTTTCCCCACAGGTAAATTTGAAAGGTAAAAAAAAACCCGTGTATCATCCAAAAAATAACAGTTTTACGTTTTTTTTTGACTTTTGCCCCCAGCATTTTTCCCTTGACGCGCATCCACAAATTTTAAAAACTGCAATTCTATTTTCCACCAGGTAATTAAAAGGTGCAAAAAATACCTTTTATTATCCCCAAAACATAACAGTTCGTGTTTTTTGACTTTTCCCACACCCGGGGTTTTTTTTCTTTGGGCGATATCCCGTAAATTTAAAACGAAATTCTATATTCCCCAACGGGTAAATTTAAAAGGTGCAAAAAAAAAGTGTACATACAAAACATAAAAGTTCGTGTTTTTTGCTTTTGCCCCCAGCTTTTTCTTGACGCAGCTCCACGTAAATCTTAAAACAGCAATTTATTTTCACCAAGGGGAAATTGAAAGGTGCAAAAAAAACCGTTTATTATACCAAAAAAAAGATACGTTTTTTTTGGATTTTGCCCAGTCCGTTTTTTGATAACACCTTGCAGTTAAATTTTGAATCCGCTTTTTGTTTTGATTAGAAGGTTTTGAGAAAGCTTGATTTGCCGTCTTTAAATAGGATTTTCCCAAAAAAATTTCCCATACTTTCTAAATTTTTTTTTTTCTAACAGGGAAAGCGAAATGAGGTGGTAAGGAGCAAAGAGGGGGGGTAGACATGGGGTGAGGTACAGAGAAGGTCTCCTTCCAGTGCTGGGAAAACACGCAGCCAGGGATCGTCAGTTGCAGACCCATCGGCATTCATCGCTGGGTCGGGGCCCCTTGAATCTAAGTAAGAACATCGTCGCCAATTGTCCCTTCAGGGGTTATGCAACCTGCATCTAGCAGTCTACCCCTCGTCCTCGCAGTCACGGCCACAAATGTCGTCATCAGCATCATCAAATCCCTTTAAAAATGAACAGCCCAAATGTAAACTCGTTACCCCCCCCACTGGGATAATCCATTGCTGCGGACCTCTTTGATGACAAAAGCGTTTGGGGTCAAGGGAGTTAAAAAATAAAGAGGATGATTTAGTCTTCTGACGCCCAGTTACTGATGCCAACAAAAGGGGGTGAAGGAAGCCGGGCCCCGGGAAAAAATCCCCCCCTTGTTTCGTTTTCCCCTATCGAAAAACCCTTTTCGTTTGGGCCGATTCGACTATCGATCGATCTCGATAGCCCCAAAGCAATTCTCAACAAAGTCACCATCTTCAGTAGAGAAACCCATCTACTGAGGGAGAGACATCTACTGGAGGAGAGACAAGCCCCTGGTTTTGAAGCTGTAAGACGTTTAAAAGTCAATCTGCGAAAGTTTTGATGAGAAACCCCTTTTAGAGGCACCACTGAAAATGTGAAAAGTGGCAAAATCTGAAAACAAGAAGTTGTAAAAAGCAAAGGCGTAAAGTAATGTACATGAAGAGCTGCAGGAGGAAGTTTAAAAGAGGTATTTTTAAATTATTTTTAAAAAAATTAACTATGTTGGCAAAAAATTTAGAAAAAGGTTATTCGAGAAAATTTTAGTAAAAAAACACCCGAATTTGGGTGGGGAAAATCATTTGGGTGTAAAAATAAATTACCTCTTTTTTGTTGTTTGTATGGGGTTCTTCCATAAAAACCCATTTCAAAGATATTCCATAGAAAAAAAATTGTTATAATCCATTTGCCGGTTCAAGGCATAGGGACTTAAGAACACTGTTGATTTGCTGTCTTGTTGTCAGGGTTCTTCCATAAGACCCATTTCACAGATATTCCATAGAAAAATTTCTGGTTATAATCCTATTTGCCAGTTGGAAATTATATGGACGTAAGAACACTGTTGATTTGCTGTCTTGCTGTCAGGGTTTTTCCATAAGACCCCAATTCACAGATATTCCATAGAAAAAAATCTGTTTATAATCCTATTTGATTGTTGCAAAATATAGGCATATAAGAACACTGTTGATTTGCTGTCTTTGGAGTACAGTTCTTCAATAAGAGACTGTGAACAAATCTTGAACTTTTTAAATTTTTGAACATGGAGCGAACTAGAAGTGGTAAGCAAGCAAGGAGGGGCGTAGGATGTGGAGCTAGAGGCACAAGACAAGACACTCCTTTCAGTGCTCTGGACAGCACACAAGCGAGCACAGCATCAGTTGTAGGACTGTCAGGTCTGTCATCACTTGTTCGGCTCCCTGTTCGTCTGATTACTGAAGAGCGTTGCCAATCTGTTCTTCAGTGGTTAATACAACCTGCATCCAGCGGTTTTACCTCCCGTCCTCTAAGTCATGGCCACAAATGTCATTATCATCAGTCCAACCTGAAGCAAACACAGCCCAAATGTCACGAAAAGTACAGACCACTCCAGATAATCCATATTCTGAAGAGCTCTTTGATGACACAATGCGATTGGGGTCAGAAGGCATTTCAAAAGATAAAAAGGCCAAAGAGGATGATTTTGTCAACTCTGACACCCAATCGCTCATGCCCTCAGAGGAAGAGAAGGAAGCTGGTCCGTCGGCAGAAATCCAGAGCGGTCAGCAATGCCTGGCAATGCCTGTGGCTTGTACCCTACAGCTTGAGGATGTAGACTGTCCGGAAGAGGAAGTCATCTGTCAAGATGAGTACATTGCGGATCCAACGTGGTCTTTTGAGCAGCTGCTGGCGAGCGCATCATCAGTGGAGGAGGAGGACAATGGGGTAGTGTCAGTGCAGGTCTGACCTCAGAAAGGGAGAGGGCGGTTGCACAAGTCCGCTGACATTAATCCACCAGCCATGGTCAGTGGTGGCAGCGGAAACACTGCTACTAGGTTTTCACCATCAAAGAGGTCCAGGACCTGTGTAGCCTGGGCCTTTTTCCATCAAGCCTCAGATTCGCCGACAGATGTCATATGCCGGATTTGCCATCAACGCATCAGTAGAGGAAAGAATCTAGAGTTTAACCACCACCAGCATGAACAGGCACATTGTGACCTCTTATGCCGTCTCCTCTTCCTCCTCAGCCACGTCCAAACCCAAGCGGTCCTCTGATGCCATTGTGCTGACAAGCGTCGACAAGCACCATCTCCAGTCCCAGACACTGTCAGCCGATTCCCACCACCAGCAACACAATCTACACTTTCCCCTTCCACCAGTCTGACCTGCATGCCGTACAGCAGCCAGCCGACCAGCCAGCCTTCTGTGTACCAGGTGTGGGAGCATAAGACACGCTTTCACCCCTGCCATGCCAAAGCCAAAAGCCTGAATATTAGCATTGCCAGGCTTTTGGCCTTGAAAATGTTGCCTTTCCACCTGGTGGATACAGATCTGTTCCACCACGTTATGGCCCTGGCAAGCCCCCAATATCAGATGTCGAGCAGGCATTTCTTTGCCAGAAAAGCCGTCCCTGCCCTGGCCAGCCATGTTGCAGAGAAGATCTCCAGCACGTTGGCTGCATCTGTGTCCACCAAAGTCCATCTTACTACAGACACATGGACTAGTAAGGATGGTCAAGGGTGTTATATCTCACTGACTGCTCTCTGGGTGAGTTGGGTGGATGACAGTGTCCCTGGTGATGGGTCTCGGCCGACTGTCTTAAACACTGCAGGGATGGTTCAGAGTTCTGATCCTCGACCTCCAAGGGTAGCATCACGTGCCAAGAGAAACCAGGCCGTGCTGAAATTAATCTGTCTTTGAGACCGTAAATACACAGTTCAAGAACTGTGGACGGCTCTGCGCACTGAGACCGACCAGTGGCTGGGTGCTAATAAACTGGTGCCAGGCAAGGTGGTGTGCGACAATTTAAAAGAGGCGCGGTTATTTGGACCAATGGGAGAGCGAGCGACGCTCTTATGGGTTTTCTAATGCAATCTATACTAAAACTGTACATGGCCGAAATCAAATGATGCCTCCGATTCACCCAGCGATGTCATATGCCGCCTTTGCCGTATACACATCAGTAGAGGGAAGAATCTTAGGTTTTTAACCACCACCAACATGTCTAGTCACATGCAGCGAATGCATGAGTTGAAATGGAGGGAACACTTGGCGAAAAAAGGCCACATTGATTCAGGGCTTCCATCCACTGTCACACCCTCTGTCTCCGCCTCCTCCTCCGCCACTTCCAAGACCAAGCATTCCTCAGCTGCCCATGTCTCTCAGCATCATGATCAAGGATCAGCCTCCACTTCAGCCTCCACCATCGCCTGAGACCCACCACCACCGCCAGAGACCCATACTACCACTTCACCTTCCAACAGTTTGACCTGCATGCCGTACAGCGGCCAGTCTAGCAGCCAGCCTTCTGTCTACCAGGTTTGAGAGCAGAAGAAACACTTTAACCCAAACCATCCCAAAGCCAAAAGCCTGAATGTCGGCATTGCAAGGCATTTGGCCTTGGAAATGTTGCCTTTCCGTCTGGTGGACACAGATGGGTTCCGCCACGTCATGGCCTTGCCTGCCCCCAATACCAGATGCCGAGCAGGCATTTCTTTTCCAAAAAAGTCGTCCCTGCCCCGGGCCCAGCCAGTTATCAAAAATTCTCAATCATGTTGTCTGCATCTGTGTCCTGAAAAAGTCCATTGACCCCCGAAAATGGATTTTAAACCCGGCCCAAAGCCGTTTTATCTCTGTGAAGCTCACGGGGTGAGGGGGTGGATGTCTCGGGGGTGCGGTGGCTTGTGGCTGGGCACTCGCCCTTCAAAACCGCAGGGGGTGGGGCAGGGTTCTTTTTGAAAGGTCCACTGGGGATCACGACCCCAAGAAAGCAAACCGTGTTGAAAATTTAAAAACTGTCTTTGGGGACCCTAAACACACGGTCGGAGTGTGATGGCTTTCGAAAGAGGGGCTGAGCGGGTGGGTGACAAGAAACTTGTGCAGAAAGGTGGGTACGATAACGGTCAAAAACTCCTGGCCCCCCTTAAGTCGGGAGGTGGAGCAAATCCCCTTTCCCGGCACACATCATGAAAACCCATCGTCCGAAAATTTTTAAAGCATCCCCGGGTCTGGGCTGCCGCTGAGGAAGGGCCGAGGTCGAGCTCAACCCTTCCCCCCATTCGCACCTGCTTCGTCCTGGTGGTGGTTGCTTCATCGGCCTTACCCTCAAACCCTCTCATTGTTGAGTAGCAACATGCTGGATTCCACCCGCACTGCTCCGCGATTTTGGCGCGTATTTTCCTTACGCGTACGAAGTGAACATGGCCTGAAAGAGCGGTCGGACCCCGGGTGTTGAACCACCGGAGTGGAGGTAGGGGAAAGAGCTTGCACCATCCTTCCAGTTTTGAAGAACCCACCAAAATGGTCAGTGCGGACAATGCCTTGTCAACATGAACTTTGTGGGATCTTAGTTCTGGAACAATTTGTTAGACACCTGAAACGCAGGCCCCCGCGACGGAAAAAGAGCGGAAAGAGCCTTTCCTTGTCGAATCAGAAGGCCCGACAGTTTAAAAACTTTTTCGGAATTCATTAGGCGTGGTTGGGGGTCCGGGGTTTTGGAAAAGGCGCACCTCGCTTTCAGGGTACGCATTGAGGCCATCAAACTTAAAAACATTTTACTGGGGGGCCAAACCTCCTCTTTCCCCGGTAAAAAGCAAAACTCAGCATTTTCCCTTCCACCCACCCAAATAGGAGTAAATGCGGAAATTAAAGCCATGTGATGATTAATGGAGACATCTTTTGGGTTGTTCTGTTCTTAAAATTTGTCACGGTGGAAAACGCCCAAAAACGTGAGGGGGTTTGGTGCCAAGTAGGCAGGGGCTGCAGCAAGCTTGGGGGCAAAAGCCTAAGGGGTGCCTCGGGGCAATCCTTATTTACCCCTCACAACACAGTAATGCGGGCACACTACAACACACGGACCGGTTTTAAAGCATGGTGCGACTATTCGTCTCAAAAAACGAGTTTTTGGATATGCCCCGGCCCCAATGACTTTGGGTATCCAAAGGGATGAATGGCCCAAAGCTCGTCGTCATGCCATAGGGGGGTTTTCCTGCCCGCACCCCAGCTCCATCTAGCGGCCCTTTCGCCACAACTGGAGGAGTCATTACAGACAAAGCAAAGTTTTCCCCACGATAAATGTGGATGTTTGACATTCATAAGTGAATCAGGGGGGGATCTTGATGATGTTGTGGCCCCAAAATTGCGAGGTCACCGATTGTTGGGCTACTTCACTTTTGTTCCAAAAAGAAATGGTCCTCTTAAAAAAAATTTTTTTAAAAATGACATTTCCTATTGCAATTTTTCTTTCTCATTTTCCCCAAAGGTCATTTTGCGGGTGGGACATGAAAAAGACAACAATTGTACCGGTTTAAAGAAAAAAATATATCATTTTTTCTTTTTATTAAATTTTTCGCTAGTCAATGGTTTTGGGGTCATGGTGCTGTGAGATAACTATAATAAAGTCCGTTGGAACAAAATGTGGCTTTAAGTGGCATTTCTCTCTACAATTTTTAACCGGGGTGAGAAGTTTTTTATAATTTTTTAATTTTTTGGTTATGTTGCTGTGAAATCAGCTATACTACAGGCCCTATTATAAAAAATTTGGGTTTCTAACAGAATTTGTTCTTAAAATTGTCAAGAGGGGCCCAAAGGGTCGGGGTTTGTTTCGGGGATGTTGCTAAGAATGTTTTGGGGATGATTGGGAATTTTTGTTTCTTATGGGGGTGTGGAAGGAATTACAATCTAACATGTAAAAAATATTTTTAAACTGTAGGGGGCTGTGTTTTGTTGTATGTTTTCACACTTGAAAAAAAAACAAAATGATTAATGTAAAAAC
Source organism: Phyllomedusa bahiana (assembly GCA_025379985.1). Lineage (NCBI taxonomy): Eukaryota > Metazoa > Chordata > Amphibia > Anura > Hylidae > Phyllomedusa > Phyllomedusa bahiana. The sequence continues at coordinate 4,906 of JAODAL010038914.1, read as the reverse complement.
TTAAATAAAACTTCCCCTAAAAAATTCTTTAAAAATGTGTTCCAAAAAAATATACTAAATGACAGTCCGTACAAAATTTTTATGTGCCTGCAGAATTTGGGGTCATCCGGGGGTTACCCACCTTTTGTAATCTGGCCCTGTAGCGAACTGTGTGATCCGTGTGATCCCGTTTCAGCCTACCTGCCTTGATCAGTAATTTCCCCTTTAAAACCCACTTTACAGTAGAAAGCAGGGTTTTTAGACAGGGTTGTTACCCACTGGGGACATTTTGTTCGTTTGTTCACATTTTAATGTACGGTGGAAAAATGCACAGAAAAAAGGCAAATAGTTAGCAGCAGCAGATTGGAAAAACTAGTTTTTTTTTAAATTATTTTTCTTTTGCAAAAATTTTCTGTGTGGTCCCTTTGGGCCCCGTGCGGGTTTTTGGGTCATGCTGTGTTTAAAGGGTATGGATAGTCAATGTACATTTCACAAAAATCTGTTCAAAAAATAATTTCTTCCAGCACTTTTAATTGTGGGTAATGAGGTTTTTGGTCATGCTGCGATCCCCAACAGGTATAGTCAATGTCCAGTAAATAAAAATGGTGGTTCAAAGACTCCTTTTTCCGGCACTTTTTAAACTGGGGTCTGTGGTTTTCGGGAGCTGTGGGACGGCAGTTAGTCAATGTCCGTCCAATAAAATGGTGGTTCAAAGATCCCCTTTCCGGACTTTTTTTCCTGTGGGGCAGAAAGGGTTTGGGGGGTCATGCTGCGGTACAGGACAGGCATTGTCAAATTTCCGATCAAAAAAAATGGTGGCAAAGACTACTTTCTTTCCCGGGCCCTTTTTTAAAACTGTGGGGGCAGACAGGTTGAGAGTATGCTGCGGGACAGGACGGTATTGTCAAAGTCCAGTTCAATAAATGGTTGTTCAAAACTCCTTTTTAAAAACTTTTTAATTGTGGGGCTGCAGGTTTGGGGTCAGCTGAGTAAAGGACGGGATAGTCAATATCCGTTTTAACTAAAATGGGGTTCAAAGACTCCTTTTTTTCCGTCATTTTTTAAATTGGGTCAGACAGGGTTTGGGTCTGCTGATTCCAGGACAGGGATAGTCAATTCTTTTTCAACTAAAATGATGGTTCAAATGTATGCCCTTTGGCACTTTTTAATTTGTGGGTCATGCAGGTTTGGGTCATGCTGTGGTACAGGGCAGGGAAGTGGAAAATCTGTGACTTTTTTCTGTGACTTTTATACCCAATTGCTTGCCTTTGATGTAGCACGCATCCGTTTACTGTTGTGGATGTTAAATCCAGTTCTCCCGCCCTGTTTGGGTGCAAAAATAAAGCGTTTTTCCCTTTCCCCCTTTCTTTAATGGTCATCGGCGGGGAAAATTTTTTTCGATATCAATATGTCCAGTAATTGCGATATTTCTTTCGACTCGATAACGGAGTTGAACAAATTGTCACACTTTTCTGAACAAATGAATGTGGAGGTTTCAGGCTTAATCCCAAAGAGGCCATTGGTTAAAAAAGATGACGATTCAAAAAAATGGGGGAAACCATCCAATCAAAATAAGAAGATGGAAACTTTTGATGGTACTGTATTCCCGTCTCCTTTTTCCCTTTTTTATCCCGTGTCCTTTCTAGGTGCTGTTGTTATGTTAAACCCTTCAATTTGTTGCCCCTCACATCCCTCTCTACAGTTACAGAGCACTGGCAACTGCATCCCTAGGAACCCCTGCCTTAAAGACGTTTTTATGACTCAAAAATAGATTATAAAAAAGCCGTCCCTTCTCTGAAACATATGAATGTGGAGGTGCATGGCTTAATCCCAGGAGGCCATTGGTTAAACAGACTATTCCAAAACGATGGAAAGCCAGCACCAGTCAAAATAAGAAGATGGAAACTTTATTAATTGTTTACATTAGGTGAATAATAAAAGGCTGACACATTTCGGGTTATCAGCACCTTTAGTCATAGCTACGATTGGTGCTGGCTCTCCATTATTTTGGAATCATAACAGTTTTCATGGACTGTCTGCATTTTCCTGTGTATTTAATCTTTGCTCCAATAAAGTCCTCTGAAAACGTTACACATTGTATTTAAAATCAATAATACCCAGCCGACTTCCCCATGGAGTGAAGGACAGGCACTCATTAGAACCATTAGCTGTTTGAGTGATAAGTGAGGTTTTCAGCTCATGGACAAATATCATTAACATCTTTTGACATGACACATTAGAGGTTCAAAAGTTTTGAGACCTGCTGTCAGAGGCTTTGCAAATGAATTTTTTAGTGATAAACTATATGCTGAAAATAGGACAAAGAGTGTGACAATACAAGGACAGAGTATTATACACCGCATGTTCCATGACTGATTCATACTTTGCACAGTTTCTAATGTGTTTTATCCACATGGACATGTACTGTAAGTTTTTTACAAGTCTTACAGGTTACTTTATAAAACAGTCATTCATCAAGTATGTATATCCTTAGCATGCTTAAAGGAAAATAACCTTGAACTACAAGTTAAAGTCACAAGTTGCAAGCTTTTCTTGGATGAAGAACCAGGAAGACCTGGAGGTCACTGATTTCAACACACAGAGTAATTATTGGTCTTCCATCATGTGAGTATGCTGGCTATAGACAGGCATGTTTCAATAATGTTAACACAACTTAAATGTCTAAAACAGGACTAAGGGCAGCATCTATGAATGGGGCTGCGCCAGAAGTCTGGCGTATTTTCAGCCCGATTTAAAACTCCTGCACGCCAATATCAGGCGCATTACAAAGTGGGAGGCGGGGCGCACTAGAACCATACGAAGCTATAGATTACTGCTGGAATAGGGAAACCACTTTCAAAGTGGTATACCTGAGCCAGAATTGAAGTTTATGTGCTGGAATTCACCTGATTTATGACTTGCAGTAGAGCGGGTTCATAAATCAGGCGCATTTCACACTAATATAAATTGGCGTCTTAACGGCAAAAATCATACATGTCGTCCTTAGTGCTTACTGCATAGTGCATACTGTAGCTTTAAATGTGTTAACCAACTGTATATAGGACTATACTAATACAATATATTCTGTTTGTATTCTGTTTGGTTAGGCCTTCAAAATATCACTCAGTAAGTCAGTGACACATTTTTAGAAACAATTTTTTGTATTTTTTTTTATTTTTTTATTTTTTTTCAGCATTGGGAATTGGTAAAATACTCTTTTTTAAGGCTGTGATAGATCAACGCTGTGTGATAAAAGTTGGATCGATACACTTAATTTGAAAGCATATTGCATTCTCTGTCCAATGTTCCACTCTATTAAAAGCAGGCAGTAACGCCAATACCTACTTCTCTCAGAAAAGTACACAAAGTAGCCACCGTTACATTAATAGAATTCGTTTTGCTGTTTTCTTGATTTGTTTTCAGCATGTTTTGTATTACTTTACTGAATACTTCCCTTTGTCTTGGAAAACGGAAAAAATGGTTTTATTGACTTCAGTAGATGACAGATATTTTATGTTTAATTTGGTTATTACACTTTTAAAAACAGTATTAAAACACTCATACAACAATATACATATAAAAGATTACAAGAGGTCTGGGTGTCAAACTAATGTTTACCAAAAACTGCATCAATATCATGGCTGTCCTCAAAGGGCCACTGGAGGGCCTTGAATGGTAATTAGGGTGCATGGGTAGGGCTGTCAGAGTTCTGCTGCCATTTGTGAGTTGCTGAACAGAGTGGTGTGGAGATATGAGCCGGAGCTTCAAATGGACCCATTCCCTCAGCTTATGTCCTCATCTCTAACAAGTGCTGGCTGCATCATTCAGGGAAAGTGGAGAACTACTCCTTCTGCATCCAACTACATCTATCCCTTCTCGCTGTATCTGAGTCTCATAGAGCAGGTGGTGGATCCAGAAATTAAACTAATCTTGCCAGGGAGTGGATTCTAAGAAGCCCCCAGATATTTACCAGAGCCCACTGCAAGGCAGGATGAACTTGGCTGTTTGGAATTTCCAGGTCGCTACCTCTGATGTGGCAACTCGCGATGACAGCTAAAGTGCCAATGAGGTACAAAAGAAGCAGGCAGAGGTGTGGCCAGGTCACAGGCAAGGAGGTCAGGGCAGTCATCAGGCAGAGAGTAGTCAGAAGTCCATAAACAGAAATGAAAATCAGCAGGCAATGAAGCACAAACAAGGGTCAGGAACACCAACAAACTGGTGAGGCGCAGAGAGAAAGGAAGTTCCTAATAAAGCAGAAGTTGGCTAGTGGACAGTGATGCGCTTGCCCTTTAAATCTTAAAGAGCCGGTGCATGCACTAGCATGTACAGAGACTAGGAGTAGGGATGAGCGATACTATCGGCAAAAGTTGAAATCAGCCCGGTTTTTACGTGTATCGGTGTTTCGCGATGATGCAATAGTTTACTTGCTTACTTGCAATAGTTACTTGAATATCGTAACAATAATAATTTCAGTGCTTCCTGTAATTTTGGAGTCCAGCCAATCAGCGAAGAGCATAGAGCAGGGTGAGCTGGGTGTACGACGTCATGATTGGGCGGTGTATGGATCTCATTGGCTGCAAAAATCACATGACCTTGTTTTATGTATGCGACTCCATTTCCTGTTCAGCCTCATTTCTCACTGATCTCACTACAGAGCAACATGTCTCACTGCCTCTCCCAATAGCTGTTGTTACAGCTCAAAGAGACAGTCTTCTTTTATACAGAAAACCATCTTTGTAGTTGTGAAGTTTAGGATATAGTTAGATTAGAGAATTTAAGTTCTGATTTAGTTAGAGAGAGACTTGTAAAGAAATCGAGTGCTGTGTGCAGCCGAGAGGGGTGGTTGATGGGAGGGGGGGGGGGGGGGGAGGTTGATGATGTGCAGCTAGTTCCCCGTCGGAACTCACATGGAAATAGCAATTTTTTT
>JAODAL010038913.1:0-38628 GCA_025379985.1 Phyllomedusa bahiana | reverse complement strand
TCCCTATGTTTTTGATTTTGTCCTCCCTCTAAATTTCGGGGGGAAAGGGGGCCCCCATTTGGGCCCGGTACGGGGGTCCAATAGGGGGGAGAGCCAGGTATCCCCTGCGGTCTGACTATTGGGCTGTCATACCCAGGAAAATCGCATGCTGCGGGCATCTGCACAAGTGACCCCCGAGGGGGACCCCCTCCTCCATCCCCTTTTTAACTGCCACGTTGCTTGCGGGTCTCTGTCGCATCCTTTCCAAATCACCTCCTCCACGTCCTGCTCCTCCTTCTTGTCATTGGTAAAAAATTCACTCATTTAACCGGGGAAAAGGCTTTGCCCCAAGTCCTCCTCCCCTCCTCATTTTCGGGCCCCACCGGACTCATGTCCGCGGAGATGTAGTCGCCACGTTCCAGTCCCTCCCCAAAGATTTTTCAGCTCTGTTCCAGGACAGAAGCAGGGGAAAAGAGTTTTCATCCCATAGTCCGGGCGATGACAAATAACTGGCCTCCTCGATGGCCTCAAAAAACGGCAGGTGTCACACTTGAGCTGCCACTGGCTGCATCAAAGTTACCAGGGAGTATCCTGTCCGCTGGATCATAAAAAATCTTTTAATGGCTTTCTTTTTATAATGGGTTCCAACATGTGCAGGCTGGAAACCCAAAGGGTGGAAAACCTTTCAGGTTGTTGGAGGAGGCCTTCTGCCCCCAAAACTCAGGGGGTTTTCCCTGGTTTTTGTAGGGGGTTTTGAAGTGCATGCACATTTCCGGGCCTTTTCAGAATCTTCTGAAGATCGGTGGAAGACTTCAGGAACCTTTTCACAACCAGATTGAACACTTGCGCCCACAGATTTTACATATACCCATATTCGGCTCTTAGCAAAGAACTGCCACACCGGCGAGTATCGGATTTTACCGCCAACACTGCGCACTGAGTGACTACTGCCGCCGCTGCCTCGCTGAGCCCCTGTGACGCTCTTTTCTTGGACCTGACAAAGTAGCGGATATTTCTTACACCGGGGGTGGACCGCTTGGGCGCCCACCTCACACCACTGCTATCATGCTGGACTCACGGCAACAACATCCGAGACTTGCTGGCTGCGCCGGCTGCCTGAACGCCCACCTGACGCCCTCTTCTCCTGACGATAGATTGAAGCCTTGCTACCCGGCTCCCAAGTGCGGTCGGGGCTACTTCATCATCTATTTGTGTTATTCATCGTCATGATGTCTCATCACCGGGTTCTTGGTATGCTGAGGTGAACCCTCACAACTTGACCTTCCCATTGCCACTCTCATCATCTATTCTTTGCCGGCCCCTACTGAAGAAGAAGGGGATATTGGACCCATTTCTTCGCTGCCAAGTAGTAGCTGCTGACTGCACTCCTCAAATTGTTCTCCGCGATATTATAGTGGGCTGAAGCCAGACCACTTAGTAGATCTCTGGCTGAGGGAAGCGGCATAGGGACAGAGGCGGGTTGAGGACAGGTGAGGGCCGCTTGACCACTCCCGAGGGGCCATGCCAACTAAGGGTTGTGTTGACGTTCCCAACGACTCTTGGCTGGGGTTGTCAGAGAGTCATATTGGAGAGGAAGTGGGACCTAGTCAACCAATCAAGAAACCATTGGGTTTGCTGATCAACACACGGCCGCTAGATGACCACCGGCACTTCTGGCTCACCGAATGACCCCACTTTGCTGGCGAGTCCCCTTGTTGATGCTGCGACTGGGCCTGGAATGTTTGTTGCATCTGCCTCCTCGCAGGTGAAGAGCCTGCCACCTTCTGTCTGAATTACTGTTTGTTCTAAAATGTAACAGACACTGTTTGATGAAGATATCGGTATATGATAATTACACACCCTGTATTTGACTCCAAATGAGCCCAGAGTAAACAAGCTTGGGTTAACCTTTTGGGTAATAAATTTGCGCTCCACAAATGGCCAGGAAAATTTGACTTCTTATGTGGCGTTTAAAAACTGTTTGTATTTTACTGATTGTATAAAAGCAAAACAGGCTGTAATTAACCTTCAGATTATGAATTATGCTAGAGAATTTCTTCTGTGGCGGTTTGGGGTGAAAAAGAAAGTGTCCTTTTACTGAGTACACTGCAGAGAAAAATACTAGTTAACCTGGTGTAAATTGCGCCAAACAATTGCGCAACCACAAACTACTAGCTTTGTGCGTGTTACAATGGCGTGTTTTTTTACGCTACGCAACAAGAGGAAAATTGTAATTAACCTTCGCTTGTGAATTATGATACAGGAAAAAAAAGAAAAAAATGTATTTCTTGGGCGTTGAAAGACGGTTTTTTTTAGTATCTTAGCAGGCAAAAACAACGCGTTAATTAACTACTGGATTGTAAAATTGCGCCCCCAACTAATTGAGCTACCACAATCTACCAGCTTTGTGTAGCGTGTTACAATGGCGTGTTTTTTACGCTAAACCCAACAAGAGGAAAAAAATTTTAATTAAAACCTTCGCTTGGTGAATTATTGCTACAGGGAATAATGTATTTTTTTGGGCTGTCTGTGAAAGACGGATTTTTTAGTCACCACAGCAGCCAAAACAACGCATTAATTAACCCTGGATGTAAACTGAGCCAAACAATTGAGCAACCACTAAACTACTAGCTTTGTAAGTGTGTTACAATGGAGGTTTTTTACGCTACATAACAGAGGAAAAAAATTGTTGTAAATAACCTTCAGCTTGTGAATCAGGCAACAGGAAAAATTTTTATTTTTGGCGGCGGTAAAAAAGACTGTTTTATTTAGTCCACCAACAGCAGTAAAAACAACGCTTAATTAACCCCTGGATGTAAATTGCGGCCAAACAATTGAGCAACCACAAACTACAGCTTTGTAGCGTGTTACAATGGCGTGTTTTTTACGCTACACATCAAGAGAATAAAAATTTAATTATCCTTCGCTTTGTGAACTATGCTACAGGGGAGAAAATGTGATTTTTTGGCGGTGAAAATACGGTTGCTTTTTGGCCCACAAACAGCAGAACAACGCTATAATTAACGCAAAAGAATTGAGCATGCCAAAATGAAGTGGTATTTGTATTGTAAAAAACGCCTGTTTTTTAAGTGAAGACAACAGGAACAGGCTAGATCCCCCTTGGATATTCAATGTGCTGTGAAGCTTTTAGCATTAAAATGTTATATGCAGATGCACTGGACGCACACTGGACTTCAGAATCCAAATACCACACAATAATCAGAAATAGAAAGTTTAGAGAAGCAGTCTCTGTGACAAGCTGTGAACACCCCCACAAATCGCTCTGTATAAAAATCAGTTTATTCTGTAAGAGTATTACCAAGAAGCCGCGGCAGGCACCTTTCCCTATCGTACAGTGAGGGAACGGCATGTGGCTACCCAGGCGTCGCGCCGACCGGGACTTTATATAGTGCGATGACGTCGAATCACGCCGGTCTCTGATTGGCTTCATCTCTGCACATGTCTTGCAGGCTTTGCACTTCTTCCTCCCAGGAGAGCTTTGCCCCATGTATATCGCCATGTGCTCGCAGCCATTTTTATCAATCAAAAGACAAACTACGTTCACCGGATGTACCCCAAAGTTCTACCTTTGTTCCGAACCGAAGTTTCCTGAATATTCTAAACAAATTCCACTTGTTAGAATCAATGTCGACCCATATCTAGTCCGGATGCCCGGCTGTGCCCTGTGGGGCATGCCCGGCATCGTGGACTGACAGTTGTCATAGGAAAACAGTACACAAGCACAGGCTCTGTCTGTTCTGATTCCTATTGAATGGAGGGATCTTGAAGATCTCTCATTCAATTACCCATATGGGGGATATGAGAAAAAGTAATAAAATACAATATTGTGGAAAAAAAAGTAAAAAAAAAAAGTAAAAAAAGTGAAAAAACAAGTAAAAACTCAAACACGAAAAATTAAATATAAAAAACCGTTACCCATATTTTGGTATCGCCACGTGCGTATCGACCTGCCCTCTTAATTCTGGCATGTTTTATTTACCGTACGGTTTGAAACGACCGTGAAAAAAACCAAAAAAAAAACTATCAACGAATTAGATTTTTGTTCATTCTGCAGCACATCAAATGGAAATAAAAAATGGAACAAAAACTCCTATAAATGCCAACGTTTTGTACAATTAAAATGTTTAGTTCATTCCGCAAAAAAAAAAAAGTCCTAACAAAGCTCTGTATACGGAATAAATAAAAAAGTATAGCTCTCAGAAGGATTAGCGATGCATAATATTCTTTTACACACTAAAAAATACACTTTTTTTTTAAGTGCTTTACATAAAAAAAACTTATATAAATGGGTATCGAACATAATCGTATCGACCCACGAGTGTAAAGCTAACTTATTATGGATACTGCACAGGTGAGCGCTGTTAAAAAATAAAAATTAAAAAAAACACTACTAGGATTGCGTATTTTCTTCACTCTGCCTTCCAAAAACGGATTTAAAAACTGATCAAAATAAGTCTTTCCCCCCAAAAATGATATCAATAAAAACCGTAAATTCAATCCCGCAAAACAGCCTATACACAGCTCCATACACAGAAAAATAAAAAAGTTATGGCTCTCAGATTATGGCGATGCAAAAATGTGTTTTCCTGTTTGAATAAAAGTGTTTTTATTGTATAAAAGCACTATAAAATTAAAAAAAAATATACAAATTGGATATTGCTATCGATCTGCTGAGTAAAGCTAGCATTCATATCTAACACTGAGGGATCCGCTATAAAAAAATAAAATAAAAAACTCTACCGGATTGCTGTACTTTTGTTCATAATAGACGCCTCACAAAAACACTTTATAAAAAGTGAACAAAGTGTAGTATGCACTCCATAATGGGTACCAATAAAAGCTTATCAATTCACCCGCAAAAATAATAACAAACAAACACAAAAAAAGGCCCTACACAGATGCTGAGACAGCAAAAATTAAATATAGTTATCACGGTCAGATAGGACAACATTAAAAACGCATTTTTTATAGACCTATTTATTGTGTAAAAAGTATTAAAACTTAAAAATCTTATAAAAAATTTAACCATTGCCAAATTGTTACCGACCCCCATAGTAAAGTTATCACTATCATTTAACTGCTCGGCGAACGCTGTAAAATTGAAGCCATAAAAAACAATGGTGTAATGGGTTTTTTCCCTCCATTTTCATTAGCCCAATGCTAAAAAAGAAACGATGGAACTCCTGTGTGCCCAATATGCACAATACACCCCCTATATGAGATCCTTGAGGGGTGTTGAATCTAAATGTTGGGAACTCTGGAAGATTTCAACCTGTTCTTGGTTCTTTGGTGGCTTGGCAAATGCGACATGGCTCCACCAAAATCTGGCGTTCCACATAGCCAAATGCGCTCCCTCCCTTGTAGCCTGCCATGCGCCTAACACGCTGTTTACACCACATGAAGGTGTATTGTCGAACTTGGAAGAAATTGCTTAACAAAGTTTTTGGGGTTCTTTTTTACAGGATTCCATTGTAAATATGAAACATTTTTAGCTAAATTGCAATTATTGCAAAATATTTTTTTAATTTTCACAGCCTATGCTAAAAAAAAAGTTCTGGATCACCTTAGGGGTTCGGATATACTCACTACACACCTGTATATGTACTTAAGGGGTGTAGGTTTCCATTATGGGGTCTTTTTAGGGTGGTTGTTTATTAAGTTTTAGTACCTTAGGGCGTCCTCAAACTGAAATGGCGCCCTAATAAAATTGCATTGAAAATGAGACCCCAGAGTCCAAGTAGGTGCTCCTACTATTTGGGGATTATGGTTGAGCCAAATAATGCACTAGGGCCACAAATGGGATATCTCTAAAAACGCAGAAAAACTGTGGGAAATTATATTTAAGTTGCATTTACCTAGTCACATTTACCGTATTCCAGTGAATAATGGATTAAATATTGAAAATTTGCTAAAATAGATGAAATTTTTAAATTTCAACCTCCACTTTGCTGCTTTAATTTCTGTGAAATACCTAAAGGGTTATCAAGCTTCCTTAACCACTGGTGTAAGTACTTTAAGGGGTATAGTTTCTTTGAGGCATATTTATGGGGAGTGGGTATCTGAAAATCAGGCCCCTAAAGCCAGTTCAGAACTGGAGTGGCCCCTAAAAAAATGTATATTGCAAATTTTCTTGAAAATGTGAGAATTACTACTAAATTTCTAGCCTCTAATGTCATAAAAAAATTTGATACTTACAACTACAGTGCATTTTTCGATTGCATTATTTAGCGCACATATTTTGCATCATATCTACAATATGCACATATGCCTAATATTCAACTCCACTCACCATGTTTGGTGGAAGAAGAAGGATGAGTACAACCGTATTGAAGGGAAGATGAATGGGGACAGGTATCGCAAGAATTTGGCCCTCAGTAAGAGCATTGAAGATGGGTCGTGACTGGGTCTTTCAGCAGGACAATAACCCAAAAAACACAGCCAGGGCAACTTAAGAGTGGCTGTGTAAGAAGCAGACTGTCTAAACAGTCTCCAGACCTGAACCCAATCAAAAATCTTTGGAGGGAGCTGAAACTCAATGAAGCCCAGTGACAGCCCTGAAACCTGAAAGATATAGAGAAGATCTGTATGGAGAAGTGGCCAAAATTCCTGCAGCAGTGTGTGCAACCATGGTCAAGAACTACAGGAAAAGTCTGACCTCTGTAATTGCAAACAAAGGTTTCTGTACCAAATATTAAGTTCTGTTATTCAATTGTTTCAAAAATTTATTTGATGGAATACAATGCAAATGAATTATTTAAAAATCATACAATGTGATTTTATGGATTTTTTTTTTTTAGATTCTGTCACTCAGTTTAAGTGTATCTGCAATAGTAATCACAGACCTCTCCATTCTTTGAAGGCGGGAACATTTGCAAAATCTCTACTGTATCAAATACTTATTTTCCCCACTGTATATACCCTAAAAATTAGAGTGCTTTGTTTCTAAGTAAAAAATACTGCCTATCCCCTATTCTCACTGTGTCATGCAGAAGTTCCAGTTTGTCATTTTATAGTTGGCTCCGTGAGATGGATTCTGAAGTGTGAGATTGTAGTATTACTGCATAACTGAGAAAGTACTAAATGGCAAGGCCTCCCTTGCACCAGCTAGGGTATAATAATTCAGCTGCAACTGAATATTAAGGGCACAGCTACAACTGAGTTAAAGGAAACCAGAAAGGGATCTCTCTTCTCCGAGGTTTCTCAAAACAGCTGTGTATGGTTTAACAACCAGTTTGGGAAAATCAGAGAGAACTGCCTAGTTACCTCCAATGCTTAACATGACATCACATTTTCACATGATGTCACATGAACTGTTCAGAAAGATAAGAAAAATCAGAAAACAGATGGACTCCTATGCAAGAAATCATAGCATAATGAGAGCTCAAGGACATGTACAGTTATAAGAAAATGGTTAAAAAAAAATCTGTATATCATGAGGGAAACAGTGTGAAATTATTTGAAACAGAGGCAAAACAGAAAAGAAACATATTTGCAAGGATGTTCAACTTCATCTTTTTCCCTAAACTGTTAAATTTTGTTCACAATTATTATTTTTTTGTACGTTATCATGCATATTTTACAATTTTGACATTACAAAATGTATTTGATACCCTTTGTAATGAAACACCAATGAAAAGAAAAAAAGTAGCTTTACCTTATTTTAGATCTTTCTTATTTAGAATTGCTATACTAAATAATCAATTTATGATTTCCTTTCACTTTGCTAATGTTAGCATCAGTTACTCTCTCTGTTACTGTTTTATATTTAAATATATTCCGTTTTCTTTTAGAAATGGAACTGCATTATCTTTCTTTCATCTATAGTATGTTTGATTGGATTGCTTATCACCAGCCTCTTCAAGCTACTGAGTAGATTCATACCTGTGAAGATTTATGTCTTTTGTTACATTGGAAAACTTCACACTGATCCAGAATGTAGTTATCATACCAGTTGCACCATGATCTGCCTTCAGAATGGCCATAATTCAGGACCATATTTACAGCTCTCACTCACTCTTAAAAGGGTATTCTCATCACATTGATAAGCTTTAAACATGAAGGTAAAGGTAAATAAGGACAATTATCAAATACATTGCTGTTCTGATTTTGTGTCATGTCAAAGCCAGAGCAGTTCTTATTCTTGTTTACACAAGTTTTCTCTAGTTATTGATCATTTCTCTTTGCTCTAGCAGTCCTGGTCTGGATAATGACATCATTCCTTGTTAGGGGCAGAACTAAAAAAGCCTAGGCCCCATAACAAAATTTTGGATGTTGTCCTTCCTGCCAGCCCCTCTCCTGTCCACAAACCTTTACCGATGTATGTTAATAATAGCAGTTACTAAATAAATAAGTAGTCAATTAATCCACCATATATATCACCATCATACTGCTACTAAACAAAGCCCACTATTACAAGACCAACATTAATAATATCGTGCCGACATAGGGACATGATTATGCTGCCATGACCACAAATTACTACCACATAGTGACTGTTCAATACCACTGTTCTATGCCAATATAGTGGTAGATACCAGTGTACACAATATCTGCAGACTGTATATTACCACCATACTGTGACCATATAGTGGTAGGTACCAGTGTTTACAGGATCTGTGAATATACAAGTAATTACAGTGCAGTTATATCCACTGACTCACAGGTTTTCTCCGATAAGTTGTTCACTTTCCCTTTTCTTCTGCATTCGATCCAGAATGTCATGATGACTTTTCCAAACCATCACTCGACCCTGCAGAATTTGCACAAAATATCTTAAAATTCTCACTTTTCTAGCACCTTGCTAACTTGTGTCCCACCCCCTTATCTCCAGTAAGTAGTAAGGCTCCATGTAGACAGGTAAGCCCTAGGTAGGTAGGATGGTAGGCCCCGGGTAGGTAGGTATGCCCTAGGTAGGTAAGCAGGTAGGTTCTAGGTAGGTAGGTTGGTAGGCCCTAGGCAGGTAGATTTGCCCCAGGTCAGTAGGTTGGTAGGTACAGATAGGAAAGTAGATAGGTTCCAGATAGCTAGGTAGGCCCCATGTAGGTAAAATGGTAGGTCTCAGGAATGGAGGTTGGGAGGTTCCAGGACGTAAGTAGATAGGCCCCAGTAGATATTTGGCTAGCTGCTGGGTAGGCCCTAAGGTGGGTAGGTAGATAAACCCTGGGTAGATAGGCAGGTGGTAGGTATGCAATAGGTAGACCAAAAATAGGTAGGAAGATGGGCTTCAGGTAGATAGGAAGGCCAAGTTAGTTAGGCCCTAGTTAGGGCAAAACCCCCAGGTCCTATTCCCCAAGAGTTCAGAGCCAGTTTCTGGAGATTGAGGGCAAATGCCCTCAATTCATGGGTCTGCACTGTCTATTTAACAGTTTATGCGTCCATAGCGGAGCATAGCATTTTCGACTCTGTGCCCTACTATTCAGCCTAGTAGTCTTTAGGCCTTTGCCTTACCAGATGCTAGCCTGTGTCCTGACATAGGTGGCAAGATGCCGTCACACCATCGCGCCGCCTACGCTGGGCTTCAGTTTGAGAAGCTGGCTTGCCATTCTTTGGAGGAACTGTCCTAGTTATTTAACCACTTAAATGCCATGGTCAGTGTGACCACAGAATCACAACCATTAGCAAGGGGTGCAGAGCACAATTCCATCACCTATTTGATTGGTCTCCCTATGACGCAATAGTGGGGTAACATTTAGTTGACCTGGCAACCAGGTGCTTATTGAAGGCTCACGTGCGTACCATTTTACCACATTTGTGGCAGGGTGTAACTAAAGTGTGGTAATTTTATACTATGATTACATTATATTACATTAGCATTTCAGTACATTAGCATTCAGGTTACAATGACCTCAAGATACAATAATTTTAACATAAAATTGTCTTTCCAGAGACATTATATCTTAAAACCATGATCACCATACAATGTCACAGACACTTCCAATCTGTGGCACATGTGATTAATGGAATATCCAGCCAATTATCATGAACATTTTACTTGTAAACCTCTGTACTAGTGATTGGTGGTCTAGTAGTAATTCTCTAGAATACAGTGTGGTGCTATATGTCCTGTACTGCTCTTTATATGTACCAGGATGAGTGGCTCCTTTGGGCACAAGGTAAGAATGGTCCCTTTTCCTTTTTTTAAACATAGGGTCAGATTTATTAATGCTGCTTAACATTTAGACAACATAAACTTAGACTTGACAGTCTTACACTGCACCACATTGTCATAATGTTGATAAATCCCGAGCAGATATAGATACATTTTAAATTTAAACCTGATATCACTTGACTTATTTTATGCCACTAATTGAGGCAAAATTTTGGCACATTTTTGTTGGGCACAGCATTGCACAAAAAGCCATGCTTCTTTGTCAAGGAAACTCCTTTTTTGCCAGACAAGGCACGGGAATGTCTAGAAACTGTCTAAAACACATAAATGTGCTGTAAAGCATGTACACTGATATATGGGACATAAACTAAGATAGAATTGTGTATAAAGTACATAAATCAAAGAAGCTCCGATTCTCATAATAAATAAAAGTTTTAAAACTTTCAGCTGCTCTTTCTTTTTATCTGCATTAGTTATCTGCTTAATTTTTTTTAATCTCCATTTTGCATTATTTGGGGCTTCTATTTGGGGGCTTCATAACCGATTACTAGTTTCTTATAGAGTTATGGTTTCGACATACAATGGTTTCAACAAATAATAGTCATCCTAGAACCAATTAATATTGTATGTTGAGTGACCACTGTAGTGTGTACTATAAAACTGATCATGATTATTATGCTAGGTGTATTTTTTTTAATTTTTATGTTTTTTTTCTGGTTTCCAGGACATTATGGGAGACATGTATGATCAGGTTTTTCATTTGTGGCATAAAATGCGCCTAAGCGAGCAGTCTAATGCACCTAATGAATGTGTTAGGTGCATTGTTCATAAGACTCAACCCTTTCTAATGTGCCTAACATTAAGGGGGGAATTTTGGGGGCGTTCTGGGGGCATTATGGAAGAGTGTCGCACCACACTTGTAATATTAGACACATATATGAATGTGGTTCGCCAAAACTAAGCGCATTACTGGTCCAACAGGCAGACCTATTTTAATGTGGTCTGCCTGAGCCTGAGGAGTCGAAGTGGAGCTAGATTTGCTATTTGGGGAAAAATTGTCCAATATTTCTCAGCTTACATCAGTGCAATAATAAAAATTGATTTCTGATTATTATCAAACTATATAAAATTAAATTATTTACATGTAATAAAAAATGGAATCACATCAAATTAATATAAAAATATATATTATCCCAAAAATATAAGAAAATGCATTTAAATTTAATAGAATCTAAAACTAATTTTACATTAAATATCCCACTGATGATGTTGTTCAGATTTTTTAATTTTTACTACATTAAATTTCAAATTTATTTTTGCTGCTCTCACCCTTTATTCTATATACAGAAAGAGCTAGCACACCACAGGTCTTGCTGGGACCTGTGGTCCTCCAAGCAACATCAGTACCATAGTTTCGGTTCACTGACATGCTATTCTAATTACTTTTCTTTTATTTCCAGCCTATCTATAGCCTTTATACATGTTCGGTACATTGCTAATGCGCCTAAGTTCCATAATGCGCCTAACACATAGATGAGGCACGTCGAACTTTAGACCTCATTTATAGTCACACAAAAAACAATTTTCATACATCAGGTGCATTATACACTGAAAACAAGACTTGAAAATTCACTTCGAAGTGCCTTCCTTCATACATGTCTCTTTATATGTACAGTAAATGGTATTAGGAAAAGTACATTTTTCATGCAAAAAAACAAGATCCCACATAAAAATGTAGACAGAAAAATAAAGAAAAGTCACAGTTCTTCAAAGAAGGGGAGTTAAAAACTTACGCAAAGAAAAAAATACTGCAAAAGGTAGATAAATGAAATTTTAATCAGGCGTAGACAAAGGCAGAATAAACAATCAAATCCAATGACTCACAGGTGACATCTTTTCCGATCCTTGATTTGACCTTTATTGTTAAAAATTCAATTAACTTAAGATTTTGTTTGGGGAAAAGCTGGATGACAATAAATATGCTTCCATTTTGGTTGCTGCAAGGTTTGTCAATTATCTTTTTTGAATGAACAAATATGACTGTTGTTTAGAATTATAAGACTGCTTGATAGAACACTTGTGGGAGCTATAATAGTAGATATGTTACTTATCTTTCCCCTAAATGGATATGTCTAACAACCTTATGCCTAGAACCTTTGTGAACATTGCTTCTTTATGCAACCATAGTCCTCTCAAGCAGCTTTTATCCTGGAAGAAGGACTTTAACTTGAAAAAGTTAACAGACCTCAACAAGCCAGCAGTGGGACCAATAGAGCCATCAGGGTAGTTCTGGTTGTACTTCTGTAGAAAAAGAAAGGGCCCACTGATATGGTGCAAGATAGGAACTGGTAATAGGCTTTGACTGTATGGGCACTGAAATTACTGATGGCAGTCCTGAAGCTGTTGGAGGGGCATTGCATGTCCCTTCCCTTTATTTACCTGCCCCTAGTATATATAGCCCTGACCCCCTGTGCAGCAAAGTGTCATCCAGCCTCAGGTAATAACAGAAGACTCAGTTATAATTAGCCTTTCTGTGGCTTTCAATTCCCTTGCATGGCTTGGCGTTGGCTACCCCAGAGGATCTTTGTTTTCATTGTTCTTGTCATGCACTTGTACTGCAGTATAAACTTACAAAAAAAATAGAGGTGGTCTTTTTTTTCCTGCCAAACATTACAGTATAGATGATAGAAGAAAATATCCAATTTCTGTGGGCTGTCCATAAATTTAAGAATGGCTGGCATACTGATGTTGTCAAGGAATCAATCACTTCAAGTTTGGAATTGCACATCTGGGCATGGTATAGGAGGAGAGGGAAATAAAGGCACTGCAGAAAGGGCTTATTACAGGAAGATTGAGTGGTTGGGTCTGGAAGGACATAAAAGCAGGGCTAGCTGGCAGAGTCTTTTCCCCCCTCTCAAGCTGCTCTGATCAGTTATTAGCCAAGGAAATCAGTGTCAGGCTTCTCAACCACACATCTGACTGTAGTGCCCCTCTTCCCTATGGGCAAGCTTAGCCATACTTTGATTGATGATAATTTTTTGAAAACTGTATTATATTAAAATCTAATTATTTATTAAATGTAATATTACTTAGCCTTGTTTTGACACTATGTATTAAGTACATCCAAATTTTGAACTATCTTTTCAATGTTTCTTTCCAACAAAAAAGTAGTCCTGTAACTTTTTTTTACCGGGGGCTTTTTTATATTTTTTGCTCAGTTCTTTTTTTGGCCCCTGGGGGTCCCATTAAAAAATCATTTCCACAATTTCAAAAGGCTCCTTAGTAAAAAAAAATACAAAGTTAAAAATTATGAAATTTCCCAAAAGAATTTTAAAAATTTTTACTCCGGCATTGAGACTTAAAAAAGGGGAATTTAAATCAGGGTTTAGCTAAAAAATCCATTTTTTTTAATAAAAAGAACAAACCCTTGTAAGAAATGCCTTTCTCTGGTTTTTTTCCCAGAAAAGTTATACAGATACAGATGCAGCCGAAATATACATTTTTCTTTGGCAAGAAATGAAAATGCAGAGCATGAACAGCATGAATTTGAAAATGAAAGTGTACATAATACATATTTCTTAAATTTCTCACAGAAGTTGAGAGATATGGTCAATGAACAGCAGAAAAATGATATAATAAAAAAACAACTATGTTTAGAAAGGAAGGGGAATTTAGAAATTTCCCAAAAATCATAATTTAACAATCCAAAAAAACCTTTAAAAAAAGTCACTTTTTGCAATAAAAAAAACAATTGGCCTATTGAAAAAAGTTCTTTTAACTGGAAATAGTATGGAACATTAGATTTATAAGGAAAATTCCACTGTGGACAAACCCCTTTTGTTAAAAATTGTAAACTGTTGAATGACTAATTTCACCGGTCCCCCACTGCGGAGCTCCCGAGAAACATTTGAAACTTTGGAAAAGGGTTCGGGTTTGAAAGGGCCCATGCTTTTTCTTTAAAAAGGGGGGTGTTATTTTTTTAAAGGTTCGTGCTTTTCAGCTAATTCTATGAATTAAATTTTAAAAAAATCCAGAGGGGGAGTCTCTCCTCCCCCAGCAGGCGGTCTTTTTGGGCCAGGAGGCTTTGCCCTCTCCTCACTGAAGCTGTGACCATCATCATTCTGGTGAGGAAAGCTGAAGCAAAAGGGAAGTCTGGGGGAAAAAAAAGGTTAGGGCGGGCCCCTGCATTTTTCCCAAAGTGTCTCCCAGGCCTTCAGGCTCCACAAGCCCCTTGGGGCTAAAACCCAGTTAAAAACACAAAACCCTGAACTGATGAAAAAAAATTTGTGGGGAAAGCCACGGCCCTCCCCTCCCCCCCTTCGTTAAAGACGGGAGACTGTTTTATTGAGGAAAAACACACTGCCCTCCCCCCCTTTTTTTCCTTTTATCGGGCAAAAAGGGGGGGGTTTAAAGGAGGGGAAAAAGAAAAAGTAACACTGTGTTATAGAGGGGATCTGTGCTTAAACATCAGTATTTACCCAGATCTTTCCCCATTTGAGCTTGGAGATGATTTATAGAGGGTTATAAAGCCAGAAAGCCCTTGGTTTTACTTTGGGTTTTTCAACAGCTCGAGGGGGGGTAAACACAGAGGGGTCCCAGGCAGCCAATCACAGTGAAGGGGGCGTTTTCCCTTTGGCATTTCCTGTATGGGGGCAAACCCCAAAGGTGAATGAAATGTCAGCCCCCAATCCAGTGAAGGGGCATGCCCCTAGGGAAGGATCTAACCAGGTTGTCCCCCAAATAGCCAATCACGAAAAGGGGGGGTTTTTTCCCCGCCCTACAGCAGAAAGAAAAAAATACAGATTTACAGAAAAGCCATATTGCAAAAACCAAGGGGCCCCTGGGGTTTAATGAAACCCCCCTTTTACAAAATTGCTTTTTTTTTATGCCCCCATAATCTGAGATATGATTTTGTAGCGATACAACCCCTTTAAATCTCCATCACTAGAAAATAGAAACATCAAGGAGATGTTTTTTATTCTGTTGTCTATACATAAATATGGTGGTGGACATTTTCCCTGAGTTGCTTTAACAGCATTTAAAGGGGAACCGTCTTTTTGATTATGCCCCCCTTTGGGCTGAGGGCGAAACAAGTTTGTGTCAGACATGCTTTTTTCCAGTTTTTGTGCCCTTATTCTTTTAAGATGCTTTTGTTTTTGTGTTTTTAATGCCCCAACCCCTTCGCAGTTTTAGCCAAAGAGGTCACCAAAATTGGTCATTCAAAGAGTCTGTTTTTTTAAAACCCGGGCCCATCGAGGCAACCCCCCCCACCCACCTCAACTGTTTAAACCCTTATTTTTGAATGGGGTGGGAAAAATGTGAATAATCCATGGGCGGGGTTTCCCTTTTGGGTGGGGGGGGCTAACCCCTTACTCATAAAATAAGATTTGAGGGGTAAATGCTCTAAAACTACACTTTCTTACGGGAATAAGGGCCACAGCGCTGGAAACGGGCAGGTCGGGAAACTAGTTTGGGTGCTGTCCTAAACAAGGGGGGAAAAAACCTATTTTAAAGGGGTTCCCCTTTAAAGCTTTGTGAACAAAAAAGGGGTTTTTAAAAGTGGATTTTTTAAAAGCAGTTTTCCACTTTAAAACCCAAACTTATTCTTTTTGAATTTTGTGTAGTTCAAAAAAACCCCAAAAAAAGGGTTTTACCCAATTACAAAACAATAAAATGCCATAGGTATCCTCTGATTGCTAAAAAAAAAATTGTAAGCACAAAAAAGTTTCGGGGCACATATGAAATACGCTAAGGATAGGCATACAATAAATAATAAATTTTTTAAAAGTACTTTTCCTTTTATATGTAGGTTTACATGAAAATCTTTGTTTTTTTGGGCGCATTTTTTTGGGACCAAAACTGGGGGGGGCCCATCCATTAACAACAAAGAAATTTCTCGTTCACAGGGAAACCTCTTTTGGGTGCCTCCATTTAAACAACCCAAAAAAAAAACGAAAAAAATTTGGTCACACAGGCAGTTTGTTTGACACCCCCGGATTTCAAATCTGGATGGGGGACAAAAAAAAATTTTAACGACATCCTTATTGGGATCGAAATGAAAATTTAAACCCCCCATTAAAAATTAGGTTTAAAATTTTTAAAATCAAAATCAAGGTTAAAATCGTTTTTTGGCAAATTTAAAAATTTCCGGCGGAAAATCCCATTGAGTGGCTAGGATTCTGTTCAGTTCTATTTTTTTTTTTTTCCTTTTTAAAAAAAGGCCAAACATGGGGAAACATACCACTGAAGAATTTTTCCCTCATTTGCAAAAAATTGGTTTTTAACCTTTTGGGAAACTTTAAATGTAAGGGGAAGGGGTAGGGGTTTCCGCGGGACCCCCGCAGGCGAGGGTTTGGGAAACCCCCCCCACGCCGGGGAAAAAGGGGAATTAAGTAGGTCCCGGGTTTTCCCCCAAAGCCCGCCCCCAAAAGGGGGAAATGGACTTGCTGCGGCGGGAGTCTACCAGGTCTTTCCCCACTGGCGGGACTTGCCTGCGGGGGGGCCAAGGGTGGGAAAAGTAAAAGATTCTTTCAGGAAAGGCTCGTAGTGGGGGGACGGCAAAAGGGGAAAATTTCAGGGGGCCCTCTGGACGAAAAACTGGACGGGGCAAAAGGTCGGGCCCCAGGGGGCCCTTGGACCCGTAAGCGTGGACAGGCAAAAAGGGTCAGGGCGGGCCGGAAAATTTTTCTTTGGTGTAAACTAGGAAAGGGGGTATGGTACACGTAAAACCCAAGACAAGGCTAGGACCGCTTTTCCAGGGGTTTAAAACACACTAAGGCCCGACGGGGGCCGGCAGGAAGGGGCCAGACCTAAATAGGGCAGTGCCCCGGAAATTTACCCAAATTACCGGCGCACTCCCCCTTTAAATTTCAAACGGGCCGGGCCGGGGCCCCCCAGGGGCGGAGCCACACCCCGGGAGACGGGGGAACTGCCCGGGCCCCGGAGGGGGGGGCCCGGGTAAGAAAGACCCGGGGGGGAAACTGGGACAAAGCGGACCCCGAACCCGCGTGGGGCGGGGGGGGGGGGGGAGGGGAGGGGGGGGGCGGGGCTTTCCGTGACATTTCCCCCCTCCCCCCTCTGGAGGGAAAATTTGGGTTTTCGGGATATTCTCCTCTGGCCCCAAGACCCCCTTTTCGGGCCCCCAAAAACCCCTTCCATTTAAACGGGGAAAGTACCATTTTCCCTCATTTCTCCTCATAGCAGGATCCCTTGACTTCAAAGAAAATTGGTAGTTTCAGCTAGGGGGGAGGAGGGATAAACTTCAGGGGAAAAAAGGGTTTTAAGGGACCAGGGGTTTTAGTAGAGAGACGGGGAATAGTTAGGAATTTTCTATGGTGGGGGGAGCCGGGGGGGTTTGGAAAAAAATTTGGATTAATGCGAGTGAAAACCCTCAAAGGGGCCCAGGAAGCGGGCCCCAAATTTTTTGTGGGGAGGGCCTCCTTAAGAGGGAACATACGGGCCGAAAAGCCAACCTTTTTCCCCGGGGGAGAAGACAGGGGGAGGACTTTTTCCATTGTGGGGGTTTTGGGTTTCTTCGTGCCTCGGAACGCGGGCAGAAGTTTTGGGGGTTCTGGGACCAAAATGGTCTTTATGTCCGGGAACCAGGGCATCCGCCGAAAGAACCTGGAAGGAGATCCGAGGGAGGGGGTGGGGGGGAATGCAGACCTTAAAAATTTTGAAGGGAAAACCCCCCTGCGGTTTTCTGAGTCTCGGGAGTTGGGACGGAACCCCCGCCCATGGAAAAAAATTTTGGAAAAAAATCTTTTCTTGGCGTGCTGAAACGAAGGGGCGTAATAACCCCCCAAAAGACCGGTTTACTCTCCCACCTGGCCATTTGTCAAGGGTGGTAAGCAGCGAGAAGTCGAGCTTCACCGGGGATTTGGGAACACAGGGGCACGCCAGAAACTTGGGAGAAAATTTGGACCCCCTGATCCGAGACATTTGCCCCGGGAGCCCAGCGACGGAAACATTTTTGGAAAAATACTCCGCCAGGGGGTTTGGCCGATGGGGGCCCCCGGCAGAGGGGGACAAAATGCCCCAAACTTGGAAAACCCAAAATCGGGTAGTAAAACCCAAAATGACGGTGTTGCCACCCGAAGGGGGAGTTGGGTTTATAAAGTCCATCGAAAAAGTTGGTCCAAGGTTGGTCGGAAGGGGTTAGGAGGTTTTTTTTGGGCCTCCGGCTTGTGAGAGGGGTGTGTTGCGGGCACAGGATTTTACAGGCCTGAACAAAATTTCCTTGACACCCAAGAGCTTGGCCCCCCAAATAAAAACAGATATCAAAAGGAACGTCTTAAAAGAGGGGCCCCGGGTGACCCCGGGCCCCCAAAGAGGAATGGCCCCCCTTTTCAGGATGCCCTTTTGCAGAGAGCAGGGCGTACTAGGTCCTCCTGGAAAGGGAAACCCTTTCCCCCGGTCAACTGGAGCAGCCCGAGATAAGGGTTCTGGGGGGGGAATTTTTATGCTTCCTTTGGGGGTAGCTTCTTTTCCCCCCATTTAGAAGCCCCAGAAAGGGGCGTCCGCCCCTTTATTTTTCTTCTCCGCGGGCAGGAAGTGGAAAACTTTGGGATCGAACCGGGGAAAGGAAAAGTGAAACCCCCTAGCCTGGGGTGGGTTTTTGTCGCTGAGCCCCTGGGGGTATTTTAAAGGTTTTTGTGGGCCGAATAGATCAGTTTGGGGTGGGGGACCCCCTCCCCTTTGGGGGGCGCCATTCTTCCCCAAAAGCCCTTTGATGGCCAGCAAAATCACGGGTCGGGCCCACGGTAGTTTTCCCTTTCGGCCGGGGGGGCGTCTTGGAAAAGAAGCCCCACGTTACGGGCTTGGGCCCCTGGGCCCCCTTTTTTAGGGAAGGGTGGCTCCGACCCCCCGGACGAGGGAATTTCCCCTTTCCAAAGGTTTAAAAGGGTTTTTGCGGGGTCCGGGCCGGGGGAGGAAAAGGCGAGGGGAAAGACAAATTGAGCTTTCGAATCTCCTCCAAACTTTGGGGGCCCGCTGCGGGGTTGCGTGTTTCTTAGTGAGAGCCACTATCCCGGGGCCACTAGCGTAGAAAGTGGGGAAAAAATTTGGGGAAAAATATTACGAACCCCAAAAAAACGCTGTATGGCACGCAAATGGGCAAAGGGGGTGGGCCCCGCAACCCCGGCTGACAGTTTGCTGATCCATCTGTAGGCCTCGTTTAGAAATAATGTTTCCCCAAAAAAACGGGAAGGGTTTTTTTTTGGGGGGGAAAGGGACTTCTCCAGCTTGGCATACAGGTGAAAATCTCGGAGCCCTTCCAAAACCCACGGGGGAAAGACAATGTTGGGGGCCCCGAGGTTTAGGCGGTTTTTTACACCAAAATTTTCGTCCAAAATAGACCATACGCAGGGGGTAAGAAGGGTCCCTGAAAATGGGCATTTTACGAGCTCCCGGAAGACGGAGGGGGCATTAAAACAGTTTCCAATGGGATTACCAGGGACTCAAAGTTGGGGCCGGCCCCGGTGTTGAAGGCCCTCTTCCATTTACGCCCCCCTTGGGGGGTTGGACTAAAAAGTAGGGCCCCTCTTGAATTCCCAAATTGGGGGAAAACCCTTGTGCCCGCCCGACGATCAAAAAAACCCGTGATCAACCCGGGGGGGGTACCGATTCTTAAACCCGGGGCTTATTCCCCCGACCCCGGGTTTAAACCAAAGCCGGGGGCAAAGGGACCGTCCCTTTTTTTCCAAGGGAAAAATAAACCTGCCCCCGCGGGGGGGGGAAGAGGACTTCCAATAAACCCCCCTTCGGAGATTCTCAGAAAGTTCTTTGGCATGGCTTTTGTCCCCGGAAAGGATAAGGGGTAAACCTGCCCCGAGGAGGGTTGGGACCCGGGGCAATAGGGGCCCGAACATAATAACGAAGGGCGGCAGGGTCCCCTGGGTTTTTCTCGGAGGGAAAACCCTCAGCAAAACCCCGTTTAAAGGGCGGGAAAAAGGCCCCCTAGAGGTTAGCTGGTACCGTAGAAGGGCTGGAAACCCGGGGAGGTGTCACCAAACAGCGAACCGACACTTAGCCCATCGCAAGGGCCCGTCCGGCTGTATTTAACACCGGGATGTTTTTTTCACCATTTGGGAAAACCCAATAGGCGGGCGAAAAAAAGACTGGGGGTAACAACAAAGAACGATAGTTTTTTTCTGTTTAAAATGCCCCTTCTTGGGGACAATGGCTCAGTACGGAAAAAGGCTGGGGCCCCGGAGGTTCTCTCCATGATGGAGGAAATGGACAGAGGAAATTTTCCAGGGGGGAAAAAACGGGAAGGGGAGTGGGTTTAGACACCCGGGCAGCGTTCAGGAAAATTTCCCTGGAACCGGAATTCCAAGAATGCTGGAAAATTAAAGTGGGTCCCCCCCCGGGTTCAGTGCCAAACAGAACCCCAAATGTTCAGGCGGGGGAGAGGGCACACCCCTTAGGGATACTTTTTTCCCACCCTAGCCTTTTGGGGGTCCCGTTCCCGGACGCCGTGGGGCCGAAGCAACCCAAAAACGGGGGAGATATCAGGGCTTTCCGCAGTAGAGACTTTGGTTCTCTTTAACCGGGGCCCTCGGGAATTTTCTTGCGGAGACAGGGGGGTCTATCCCAAAATTGCTTGGGCCCCTTCCACGGCTGGCTGGGGAAAGGGGGCGGTGGAAAGGGCCCTTTAAAAAACCGGTGCCAAAAAATGAGATGGAGGGGTGTACGGGCTGGTTTTTTGCTCTTGGCGGAGCTTCCCCCATGCCTTTCTGCAAACGGAAAATTTAATCCCCGGGTTTGCCGGGGGATTTGCTCACTTAAAGGGAAAGGGGGAAGGCCCGGGCGGGGGGTGGCATCCTTGAATTTGGGCCCGGGGGAGGCCTTTCTTGAACGTGGCGATTTAAACTGCATCGTTTTCCGGCTAAACTTTCCCATGCTAGTGGCGGAATTGTACGGGCGTAGTCTTCCCCTGGGGAATTCCCTTGGGTGCAGGTTCAACAGGGCGAAATTTTGGCAGAAAGATCCGGAGCAGGTTTCGAAGACACTCCGGAACTCAAGGGAGAAAAAGTCGCTAGGGGGCGGCCGTTTAAAGGGTTTACCTCGGTCCCACAGAGGAGTTCCCCGGGCCCGGGCTTTACCCGGGGAGGAGGGGCCCGACCACGAAGGCCACCTTGGATCTTTCTGATGGAAACCCGAATGCCAGAGTTCCACATCAGGGGGCACTGGGTGGTTTTAAGCCCCGCAGACCTTGGGGGTCCCCATCAAAATTTTCGGCATGGATCCCGGAGCTTGGGGCCCACTGAAGGGAAAAAAATTTTTCCCCCCGGGGGGAAAACCCCTGCAGCCGATGCTGCTGCTGAAATGGGGATGAACTGCTGCCCCCAAAGGGGGAGGTTTCTCGAGCTGTTGCCTTACGCACGGGGCTTTTTGGGCCTGCTTGGCCACAAAAGGTGGTAATTCTGGCGACACTTGGCAAAAACCCTTTTGGGGGGGGAACCATGGCCGGGTTTTCCCACGGGAACGGAGGGAAAATGGGTCCCGCGGACCACCAAAGGGGTTGGGGGGAAACCCCCCGCCAGGGAAAAAGGAAACTAAAGTAGGGGGCCCCGGGATTCACCCGAGCCCCCCCCCAAAACGGGAAAGGGCTTGCTTTCGGGGGGAGGCTACCAGGTCGTTTTCCCCCCGGGGGGACCTTTCCTGCGGTGGGGCCCAAAGGGTTTGAGTAGTTTTAAAAGATTCTTTAGGCAAGGTCGTGTCGGGGGGACCGGCGGGGGAAGGGGCCAAGGGCAGGCCCGGGTCTGGATCTAAACGTGGACAGGGGAAAGGGGCAGGCCAGGCGGGGGTCTGGTTGTAAACGTGGACAGGCAGAAGGTCAGGGGGGAGGCCGGGGAAGATTCGTGGTCGATAAACGTAGGCAAGGGGGACGGTACAGTTTTAGACAAGACAAGGGTAGGACCGCTTTCTCCAGAGGGAAAAACACATAAGGATCCAGCGAGGGCCGGGGAGGAAGGGGCCAGACCCAAATAGGAGCGTGCCCGGCAAAACCCCAAATTTCCGGGGCACTGCCCCTTTAAAAATTTTAAACGCCGGGCCGGCCAGGGCCCTCCCTTGGGGGGGGGGGAACCCCCGGGAGCTGGGACTGACTGGGGCAGGACACGCCCGGGGAAGTAACCCGGCGGGGGGGCTGGGGCAAAAGCGGACCCAACCCAGTGCGGGACGGGGCTCCCCGGGGGCCCCCAGCAAAGGACCCCGGGCCCCGACCCCGGGGCGGAGGGGCGCAGGGGTGCCGTTTACGTAAAAAAAAGACTTTTTTTCAAAATAAATTTTCTTTTTTTGATTTTGCTTTGGTCAGGAGGTTTAAAAATTTTAAAATTTTTATTCTCCCTTTTTGCCCACAAATTTCTCTGGTTAGCGGGCCCCTTTTCCCCCCCCACCTCCAAATTTCTCTAGGCTGCTGTCATTTCCCACCCGCAAAGTCACCTCCTGCAGAGTCTTTTCTCTAGGGAAAAGGAGTTTTTTTTTTCCTAAAATAAATGAAAGCTTTCACTCCCTTTTTGAGCTCGTAGCCTTGTATTTGTGAACTTTATTTAAATTTTTCCCCGCAATATTTTTATTGTAAACGGGGGAACCCGATCGGATATTCAAATACTATTTACACCCAAACCATGGCCCGAACAGAGTTTGGAATTTTTAAAATTTTTGGGGTGGGGGGCCCTGGGAAAAAATGCTTTGGGGCGTAATCCCTTTTAAAAAGGGGGAAAGACTGCTTCTAAGGGAACCCTAAATTTTTTTTCATGCTCTGTGACCTGTACATGTAGGGGAAGTAAGGGTGGAGGGTGGATCCTATGTTATCTGTATGTAGGTATTACTTGATTTATCTTATTACATCATTGTAATCCTGCCTTTTATGATAATGAAGAGACTGCTGAGAAGTGATCTGTTTTAGGAACCCGCAAGTGGGCAGTCTGTTAAAGGGTTTTTGGTGGGAAAAAAAAGCTACAAAATTTCGTTTTTTTTTTTAAAATAATAATTTAACTGATTAAATTTTTTTAAAAATTTTTTGGGCCCGGATTTGGTAAAGCGTTGCATTTTGCCGGGGATTTTTGTGATAAAATTCCCCCTGTGCAGCTAAATTTTTTTAACCCTTTTAAAAAATTTTGTGTTGCTGCATTTGAAGACATATACCTTTTTTCCATCAAGTGAAGCCATATGAGGATATGTTTTTTTTGTAGAAAACTTTTGAATAGCACCATTTTAATTTATACACCGTGTAACAGTTGTTAAGCATGTGCTAACTTTAACTTTCTGGTGGGGAATTAAATATATAAAAAATATATAAACAACAGTCATTTAAAAATGTGTGCCATTCACCGCACAGGATAAATAACTTGATTTTTTGTCTATGGGCAAAATGATGGTGTTATCATTTATGTATAGGGTTTGTTCTGTGTTATAACTAATCAAAAAAAGTGATTGTTTCTTCATCAACACTTACAACTAAGTCCTATAACTTTTTGTTGTTCTGTTGAAGTAGCTATATGATGCCTTGTGTTTTGACAGTGCCTTTTGAAGTACAGTGAACTTTTTTATTAACTTGTGTTATTTTTGGGGGACAAGAAAAAATACTGTTTGGGCATTAATTTAATGTATTTTTATGACATTTATAATGCAGTAATGTTAACTTTCTTGTTTGTGTCATTGCTATTGCTTAGTTATTCTGATGTGTAAGTACAGCACCCTGTGATAACAAGCCCACACAGAATTTTGCACTAATGGTTTAAAGCATAAAGATAAGAGGTTGATTGCTTTCTTAGTATAATTTCTGTCACACAAAATGGAGAAATGTTGCACTGGGCAGTTACTGTTTTGGAGGATTTGACAGGAGCATACTTTACATTACTTGGCTGGATATAAAATGTTATTTGAAGCTGCCTGAAATATTATCTTCAGAACTTGGAAAAAACTCCCTGCAATATGATATCTGTAATGGTAAAGGATCAACAAACTTTGCCTATATAGCAAATGACTCGGTAGCATCAACATATAGTGAATTTGTCAAAAATTCAATGTGAATGGAGTAAAAGCTTCTGCAGCGTTTCAGGACCACTTTGGTCCTGTTTTCAGGTTGTTTTGCTGCAGGAGGGACTGGTGCACTTCACAAAATAGATAGCATCATTAGGAAAGAAGATTATGTGGCAATACTGAAGCAACATCTCAAGACATCAGACAGGAAGTTAAGGCTTGGGTGGAAATCGGTCTTCCACCTGGTCAATGACCCGAAACATAATGCTAAACGGAGTACAAAGTGACATAATGATTACCAAGTCAATGTTTTGGAGTGGCCATCACAATGTTCTGATCTCAATCCTATTGAAAATTTATGGACAAAGCTGAAAAGGCAGGTGCGAGCAAGGTGATCTGCAAACATGGCTCAGTTACACCAGTTCTGTCAGGAGGAATGTTCCAAAATTCCATCAAACTATTGTGAGAAGCTTGTGGAAGGATATCCAAAACATTTGACCCAAGTCATATAGTTTAAGGGCAAGGCTAACAAATACTAATGAAATGTATGTAAACTTTTGACTTTTCAGAAAGTAATAAAAGTGCCTTAAAAATTCTCTCTCTCTCATTATTCTGGCATTTGGCAAATAAAAATAATTTTGGTAATCCTAAATTACCTAAAACGGGTAAGGTTTATTCTAATTTCATGTCAGATAGTGAGAAAAATATGCATATGTGTCTTTTTATACAGTGTATGTAAACATCTGGCTTCAGCTGTAAGTGATTACAATGCCGTCACATCCATTTACTTACAGGTGATGTCTTCTTTTCTGCCCCAAAAAGTAGGTACTACCACATACCGGTAGTAGTTAGCTCTCATATTAGATAGGCAGATAGGTAAACCACCTTTGTAGGTAGGTAAACCCCAAATAGGCAGGTTGTCCACCAAATTAGTTAAGCAGGTAGGAATCAAAAACCTCCTATTAAGTCAGTAGCACTCTCATTGGGTACACAGGTAAGCCTCTCACTAAGTAAGTAGGCAGGCCCTTCATTAGCTAGATTATTACTCCATTAGGTAGGTGTATTTGGTTCCCCCATTAGGTAGGCATGGTCTTATTTAGCAAAGAAAAAATAGCTCGTAGGGACTGCATTGGCTAGGTGTTATTGTGAGGGTACACAACCGCTCAAAAAAAATCCTTAATCAAAATATATGGTTACCACTCAAAAATAAACCATACAAAAAACACAAAAGAGAGTGCTACATTCCATATTAAAAGTAAAGTTTTATTAAGGACAAAATATTAAACAATCAAAAAATAACATAAGATAAAAGAAAAGACAATGTCAACAAAACAAATAGTGTGACAACATGGCTGGGCTGGGCTCCCTCCAATTTAAAAAGCATTTAAAAAGCATATAGTATCAAAAGTTTCTTTAGGATAAAGTATACAAAAGCTATCAGTAAAAAAGGAAGGGATACATTATATAGTCCAAAATCCCCATATAGATTTGTTCTTACCCATAGTAAATCAACGCCCCAATGCACATTTCACAAATGCTTCATTAGGGAGTATGTCTAGCTGTTACACCTGTGGCCCTCTTTATATCTACCTCTACAAGAAATCAACTGACATGAATCCATCAATAAGAGACAAGATCACATCTAGCAAATCAGAACATACTGTATATACTAAATATGAATACAGTATCCTCATTTAATCCCAAATAGATAAAAAATGAATAAAAGACAAATTCAAATATATACACAGGCAATGTTGAACTGCAAGAAACATGCAGGAGCAAATTTACATATAAATCAAATTTAATAATAGCTGTGATCAACACTACAGGATACACCAAAATAAAATGGGAATGGTTGGTGATATCATCTTCCGGTTTGTGGCAAATTAGTATATGGGATGGGGGAAATTTTCAAGATAGGTGTTGACCATGGCAACCATTTTGAAGTCGGCCATTTTGGATCCAACTGATGCCACTCTCCAGTGACATGCGGCGAGTGCTATGCTGTGGGCTCTTGCTGAATGAAGCTAGGACAGCCACTGATATTTCTTCATTTGTGTCCACATTTTGTGTCCACATTTTGGCAAATCTAACATAAAAGTGAATTTGGGTGGACCGGAGCTATCCACATTTTTTCAATCTCCGCCCATCTGGAATAGGCAAAGAATGATGCCCACGCAGGGGTACGTCTCAATTGCGCTGCCCAGTAATATTTTACCAGATCTGGAGCTCCCAGACCTCCCCAGTCTTTTTTTAGTGAAGAGTGTGGATTTACCAATCCTATGTCTACCGTAGGCCCAGATAAATTTAATTATAGCTGCCTGGAGTGACTTCAAGTCTCTCAGGGGGATTGGGACTGGGAGGGCTTCAAATAAGTAGACTAACTTGGGAAGGATGGTCATCTTGATTGCTGCCAGTCTGCCGAGCCATGATAGTGGCAAGGACCTCCATTTTCTAAGTAGAGATTGAATCTCCAAATATGTCTTGGGAAAATTTTGTCCGTACAAGGATGAGAAAGTCTTAGTGAGATTAACCCCTAAATACTTCAGGGAGGTGTGCTTCCAATTATAATTATAATTGGCTATAAGGGCGTTCAAGTCATCCTGCCTCAAATTAATTGGTAGAGCTTCTGTCTTGTTTGTGTTAATTTTATATCCCGAGACATTATGAAAGACTTGCAAAAGATTATGAAGGTTTGGTAGGGTGGTGTGAGGGGCCGTAAGCGTTAATAAAATATCCTCGGCGTACAGTGACAGTTTATACTCTTCCTTCCCTACAGTAACTCCTCTTATGTCCTGGTTGAGGCCAATGGCTCAACACATAGCACGAACAAGAGAGGAGACAGAGGGCATCCTTGTCTCGTTCCATTAGTCAGTTTGATCATG
The DNA here is from genome assembly GCA_025379985.1 of Phyllomedusa bahiana. Classification (NCBI taxonomy): domain Eukaryota; kingdom Metazoa; phylum Chordata; class Amphibia; order Anura; family Hylidae; genus Phyllomedusa; species Phyllomedusa bahiana. The sequence goes on along the minus strand of JAODAL010038913.1, from coordinate 11,646 downwards.
GGAGAGGATACATGTGGCAACTTTATAGTAGCGGTTGGGGAGAGGATTACAACACTCCCAAAGCATTGAGAGAAAGGGTCCCAAACTTACCAAACGCGCGAATAGAGAGTGGTCATCAGTACGTCCAATTTAGCCTGTCTGAACGCCTTCTCGGCGTCATTAGCTTAAAGCCAGCCCCGAAGAGTGTGTTTTGTTTGGGCGTCAATATGGGTTGATCGGCCCTACGAGTGTTGTTCTCCTCTTTGCGGCCTAGACAAATACAACTTGATCTTTATGGATTAATTTGGCATCATAGGATTGCCAAACGGGTCTGCCAATATCTTTGTAAAATATCATTCAAATCTGAATTTAACAGAGCTATTGGACCTTTAATTAGATTACATCCATGGTCTTGTCAGGGTTTTGGTATCAAGGTAAATAGGAATGTTAGAAAAACTGCTGAGCAATTGGGTTCCTCTAGGATCAATAAAAACACTCCAATTCTTTGGGGCTTATGAACAGCTCAATGGATGTACAAACATGATCCAGTAGCTAGCAACTTTGCCATTTATGTGGATGGGAAAAAGATCACATGTGCGATATTTGCTAAATCAAGATGAAAAACTGCCACACAACTTAAACACCTATTCACTCCCTGCATGCAGAAGAAAAAGCCGCCAGTATTATGCATGGGGAGATTGCACGATGCCAAAGTAACCAATTAAAAAATCACTCATCAACCTCTGGGCTTGAGGGACGGTGGATTGCCGTACTACAATTGCATATAGTAAGGCGATACAAAAGTGTGCCATAAATCTAGATATGTGTGAGTTACACAAATGCTGGCTTACAGCATTACATTGTGACACCTTTATATTAGACCGGGCGAGGGCTGCACAGCATTTTCTAAGTGTCCAAACACTGGCACCCCACTCTGCTCCCAGCAATGTTGGGCCGAATAAAAAAGGCATATGGAAATAAATTGTTGATTATGAGGTATTAGTTGGTAATGGGGCCCAATGACACAAGCTCACATTACTCTTCCGGCTCCTATGTCTTGTGAGTACCTACCCTAACAAATTTACAGAAAAAACAAAAAACACAAAAAATGGACATTTACTTATCAAAAAAAAACAATCCAATTCTTTGGGGCTTATGAACAGCTCATGGCTGACAAAACATGTACCCAGTAGCTAGCAACTTTGACATTCATGCTGACTGGGAAAAAAGATCTATGTGCAGCTAATTGCTAAAATCAAGATGATAAAACTGCTCAACCAACTTAAACACCTATTCAACCCAGCATGCAGGAATAGCCGCAGTATTATGCCATGGGGAGATTGCAAAGATGCAAGTATCCAATTAAAACAAATCACTCATAACAACCTAAGGCATGAGGGAGGGGTTTGCAGGTACTTCAATTGCATATTGTAAGGCGATACAAATGGTGCCATAAATTTAGGATATGTGTGGTACTCATTGCATGGCTTTCTGCCTAATTAGTGACACTATACTATTAGGGGACCGGGCGGGCTGCCCAGCATTTTCTTTGTGTCCAACACTGGCACACTCTGCATCCCCGAGCAAATGTTGGGGCGGAATAAAATCGGCACCATACTGGAAAAATTGTTGAATATGAGGTATTAGTGGTAAATGGGGCCCCCATGACACAGCTCAATACATGATCTTCACGGCTCCTCATGTCTTGTGAGTCCCTACCACTAACAATTTACAGAAAAAACCAAAAAAAACACAAAAATGGGACATTTACTTACTCAAAAAAAACACTCCAATTCTTTGAGGGCTATGAAAAGCTACAATGGCACTGTACAAATCTTGAACCCAGGTAGCTGAGGCACTTCCCCTTGCCATTTATGCTGACTGGAAAAAAAGTCACTTTGTGCAGCTAATTGCTAAAATCAGAGATGAAAACGGCACACCAACTTTTAACACCTATTCACACCGCATGCAGAAATGCCGCACAGTATAATGCAGGGGGAGATTGCACTGATGCAAAGTAACCAATAAAAACAATCACTCATACAACTCAGGGCATGAGGGAGGTGATTGCCGGTACTACAATTGATATAGTAAGGCGATACAAAAGTGTGCCAATAAATTTAGATATGTTTGGTACACATGCTGGCTTTTTTTTTTTTTTCGCCTAATTAGTGACACCTTATACTATTAGACCGGGCGGCTGCACCAGCAATTTTATAAGTGTTACAACACTAGGCACACTCTGGCTCCCAGCACTGTTGGGCGAATAAAAAAGGCCATACTGGAAAAAAATGTTGAATTTGGGTATTAGTTGGTAATGGGGTCCCCATGACACACAGCTCACAAGCCTCTTCACGGGATCCTCATGTCTTTGTGAGTCCCTACACTAACAAATTTACAGAAAAAAAAAAAAACACAAAATATGGACATTTACTTATTCAAAAAAAAACACTCCATCCAATTCTTTTGGGGCTTATGAACCGCCTCATGGCTGAACAATCATTGAACCCAGTAGCTAGACAACTTTGCCATTTTATGCTGACTGGGGAAAAAGATAACATTGCAGCTAAAATTGCTAAATCAAGCTGAAAAACTGCACACCATACTTATACTAACCTATTCTCAACCAGCATGCAGAATTTGCCGCAGATTAGTGCATGGGGAGATTGCACAGATGCAAAGTAACCAATTTAAACACAATCCTCTTACAACCCTCAGGGAATGAGGGTGAGTGATTGCCGGTACTACATTTCTATTTAGTAAGGCGAATACAAAAGTTGTGCCATATATATATATATCTGTGGTACTCATGCTGGATTACTGCCTATTAGTGGAAACCTATACTAGTAACCGGGCTGCTGCCCAGCATTTTCTAGTGTCCAATCACTGGACACACTCTTGCTACCCCAGCACTGTTGGGCGAATATAAAAAAGGATCCATACTGGAAAAATGGTGAATATGAGGTATTAGTTGGTAATGGGGCCCACATGACACAAGCTCACAAGGCCTCTTCACGGACGCATCTTGTCTGCTTGTGAGTCCCTAACAACTAAACAATTTTCAGAAAAAACAAAAAACAAAATAATGGGACCATGTACTTACTAAAAAAAAAAACACTCCAATTCTTTGGGGTTTTGACAGTCAATGGCCTGAACAAACTGGAATCCCAGTAGATTAGCATACTTTGCCATTTTGATGAATGGGAATATATATCACATGTGCAGCTAATTGCTAAATCAAGATGAAAAACTGCACACCAACTCTAGGATCGAATTGTAGACCTGGAGTTGGTGTGCTATAAGATCAGGGGAAATGTTTGGTAGTATAGATCTGTGATAGACCCGTCCGGGCATGGGGCACATTTACTATTTTTAGTCCCTTCAAGACTGACTTTCTAATTCCTTTTCCTGTGTTATATGGGCTGCATTTTGGTGTCTTGGCCCCGCTCTGGGAGGGTTGGATGGATGGCCATTTAGAGTATAAAAACGCTCATTGGGCCATGTTTCCATCAATCGCGGCGTCGAGGGAAGGGTTTGAGGAAGAGAGTATAGTTTAGAGTAGTACGAGTGAAATATTTTAGCGATCTCATCTGGATCATATGTGATCCGTCCTGATTTTTTTCACAGGGCATGTGGATAACAACGCACCGCATCCTCCCTTAGCTGTTTAGCCAGCAAGGAGTGGAGTCTATTACCTTTCTCATAATAATGATGCTTCGAATATAGTAGAAGTTTCTCGGTCTTCCTTAACATTAAAGAACGCAGTTGTGACCTCAAGTCTACTATTTTTCTCAGTTTAGCTTTTGTTGGGTGGGTTTTTAAATCAGCCTCCAGACCAACCAACTGGGCCTGCAGGTTTTCCTTCTGTAAATTTGCGTCCCTCTTCACTCTTGACCCGGATTGCGAGACATCATTCTCGACTTAACCGGCTTTTTGTGTTGCCTCCAGAGAGTAACGGACGAGAGTCACTGAGCCAACATTATTGGCAAAATATTCCACCAAGTGTTTCCTAATCTCCTCCCGTGTCTGTGGGTTTTTAATTAACTGTTCGTTAAGCCTCCAGTGGCATTGACGAATAGTATTGTATTCAGCCCTCAGTTCTAGCGTAAAGGGAGCGTGGTCTGACCACGTGATGGATCCTATGTTAGACCCCTCCATTCGCCTCAGTGCTGGGACATTTCCAAAAAATTATCGATCCTGGAGTGTGATTGATGTGGTGGGGAAAAGAATGTGAACCCCTTCTCTTTGGGATGGTCTACTCTCCATAAATCAAATAATCCAAAACCTCTAATTAGTTTTCTAAATTCTCTCGAAAGTCTGGTCTGTATGGGATCTATTGGCTTCTGGTTCATGGAGTGTCTATCTGCTAGTTCAGAGAAGGCGAGATTAAAGTACCCCCATATTAATTACCATAGAAGCGGGCTCTCGTTGGATCTTGAGAGTAATTCTCTATTCAAGAAATGTTAATTGGGACTGATTTGGTGTGTAGATATTACATACTGTTATTACATACTGATATTACATACCTGGTTATTTACTTACTTGATATTACTTTCGATTACATACTGTATTACATACCTGCCCTCCTTTGTCCCCGCTCCACATCTCCCTTCCCTCACAAACTCTTCTCTTTGAGGTGCAATACGTCCGTTCTACGCACCCCTCCAACTCCAATTGGCTGTTGTATACCGACCGCCAGGGCCCAGCCACTGCCTTTATTGACCTCTTGCTTCCTGGCTTCTCCACTTTCTTTTCCAACGACATCCCCACGATCATCATGGGAGGAACTTCAACATTCACAATCGGACACCACCCCACTCTGCTTTCCATCAATCTTATCTTTCACTTTGCCTTCTCTCCTTTGACTCTCCCTAGTGGGAACTACAGAAGCCACTTCACAAAGAATGTCACACACTAGTCTATCTTCACCCGCCTCTGCCCCTATCTGACCTCTAAAACTCCCCCACCCCATATCTGACCACAAATGCTTACCTTTCCACATCTCCACCCACCGGAATCCCTGTACAATATCATGTACGGACACGAGAGGATACCTTCAATGCTCTTACCGTATCTCTTCTCTCTGACTCTCTTCTACCTCTTTACCACTTTCTCCTTTTAATGACACCAGACGTATTAGCAACCACTTTTCTACAAAACCCAAAATCATCACCGCCCTTGGAATCGGTCGCTCCCCACACACAATCAGATTACCGCAAAATAAACAAGACAACCCTGCAACTCAGACTCCTCCAAACAACTTGTAGGCGTGCTTCCTGAGCTGCAGTGCCACTGGAAGAAAACACACTCCACTAATGTCTTTGAATTATACATACAATCATCTGCTTACATTTTAAATCAGACACTCAACCTCAGCAAACAGGATTACTTCACCACTCTCACTATCTTATCTGTCAACAACCACAGGACACATATTATTCAAAACCTTCACTCTCTTATCCGTCACCAAACAACCTCCTCCTCCCATCCCTCCTTTCAGCTGACAATCTTTGCCCACTACACGTCCTTAGAAGATCAACCAATCAGAGAAAGCTTCAGCCCCAGTCCCACCTTCCTCCACTATACCCTTGCAAACTGCTCTTCACCCCTTAATTGCTTACCCCACAGTCACTCATGTACAAGATTTCATCTTTACTGTACAAATCCTACTAACTACCTGTAGTCTTGATCGAACACGCTGCACATCTCACCTCATCCTGGACTCGGTGCTCCTATCATCACATGCCCTCACCCATCTCTTAAACATTTCACTAACTATGGCATCTTCCCTCCTTACTGCCTGTTTAAACACGCTACCTATCCACTCCAATCCTAAAAAAAAACACCCCTTGACCCCTCTTCTATGTCACAATCTATCCATCTTACTGCCTCCCTTTTGCTTCCAAACTCCTCGAGCCAGCTAGTCTATCTTCAGCTGTCTCCCTCCTCTCCTCCAACTCTATTCTGACCCACTACAAATAATGGTTTCCAGACCCCATCTACTCTACTGAACCGCCACTAACCAAATGTCATAATGACTAGTAACTGCCTAAAGCATCACGCCACTACTATTGTGCTCCTACTTTAGACCTGTCCCATCTGCCTTTGACAACTGTGACCATTCCCTCCTGCTACAAATCACATCTCCTCCCTCGGCATCCCAGACTTGGCTCTTTCCTGGATCTCCTCGTTCATCAATGAATCAGGACTTTCATGCGTCTATCTTTCTCGCTCCACCTCACTCCCACGCCCACTCTCTGTTGGTGTTCCTACTAAGGGTCAGTCAGGGCCCACTACTCTTCTCTATCTACACCCTTGGCATCGGTCAGCTCATTAGCATCAAATGGCTTTCATTACCACCATGATTGCTCGATGATACTCCCAACTCTACATCTCCGGACCCAGACGTCACTTCTCTACTCTCCCGGATCCCTGGACTGTCTGTCACTCCTTTTCCTTCTTCTTTCATCACCGTCTCGCTAAATCTAATTGTAGAGAAAAACAGAACTCATTCATCTTCCACCATTCCAACTCTACCCCCGCCCTGTCTCTCTCTATTACAGTCAATGGCTCCACAATCTCTACGGTCCCACATGTCAGCTGCCTTGGGGTAATCCTAGATCTGGTCTATATTTCTAACCACACATCCAAACCCTCACCTCTGCCTGCGCCTTCCACCTGAAAAAATCTCTCGCATCCGCTCGTTCCTCAACTATGACTATCAAAATTGTGGTCACATGCACTTGTCATCTCCGCCTAGACTTCTGCACACATCCTTCTCGTGGCCTCCCGTCTTAGCAAACTTGCTCCCCTTCCAATCCGATTCTTAACTTGCTTGCAGTCTTATCCACCTCTCTCCGCGCTACTCCTCATGCCTTCTCCCCGTCTGCCGATCCCTTCACTGGCTGCCCATCTTTTCTTGGACCAACGAAATTCATTTCAAGCTTCTAACCATGACTACAAGCTCTCAGACCTCTCCCCTCCATACTTTTCCTTTTTTCTTCTGACCTACTTTCCAAATATCCTCCCCTCACGCTATCTCCGCTCCTCTCTAGGGTCCTTCTCCTCTGCTCTCCCTTATCAGCTCCTCACACACACAGTCTCCAAGACATTATCCGTGATTCACCCCCTCTGGAAACTCACTGCCCCAAACAAATACTGACTCTCTCCACTTTCACCACTTCAAAAACAACCTGAAAACCCATTTTTCCAGGCTTGCTACAACCCTCACTAAACTTGGTCCACTACTTCCTCCACATACTTGTCTGCCCCTCACCTCCTTGTAGGATTTCCCCACTCTTTCCCCCTACTTGTCAGAATGTAAGCCCCGCGGGTAGGGTCCTCTCTCCTCTGTCATGCCAATTGTCATATCCCTTGATAATGTACTCGTTTGATTTATGTAATGTGTGTTACCCCTGCCGAAATGTACAGCGCCCTGGAGCTTTTTTTATTTTCCAAAATGGCGCTTAAAATACTTTTTAATAATAATAATAATAATAATAATACTGTAGAGGGGGGGGGTGCCCCACTCGTATTGTACCTTTTAGTATGATGTATCTGCCTTGGTCGTCTAGCGTGGATTCTGAGAACCGGAATGGACATGTAGAGGAGAGCATGATCGCCACCCCCGCTTTCTTCTTGTCTTGGGAAGTTAGATAGGACACTGGGAAATATGATTTAAAGAAATTAAGGTTCCCTGATCTGTTGAGGTGTGTTTCTTGGAGGAACACTATGTCAGGCATATTAGCCTTAAGTTCAGTTAGTAATAACCTTCGTTTAAGGTTGGAGTTCAAGCCTTTGACGTTTAAGGATATTAGTTTAACCATTTGGATTGTTTAATGACCAAATATATCTCGATGTTTGGCACCTCAAGAGATCATAGGTCCAACTCCCTAAGGAAAGGGCAGGGGAAATCACACTGGGAATAGGGTAGACAAAACAAACAAAACATTTTGACTCATATAGAGCCCAACCTATCTGGTGAGTACCATGGATCCGACCATGGTCTAGGGGAACCCCAAATCGAGGCATGATGTTAATGCCCATCAGGACGTGACCTGTAACCTAGTTGAGATCTGTCCTCAACGTCCCCTGTGTTGGGGTTTTTCGAAAAGTGTAGAACACTAACCAACGGCCTACCCGGGCCAATGCTGAAACTATAAGATTAACAAGCGTGCACTCATGGCAAGCACCCATTACCCTCATTGTTAAGGAGGATTAGGGCTCGGGCTCGGACAAGATGGGGAGGGGGTGTTAGGGGGGGGAGATGAGAGGATATGTGGGGCGGGATATTGAAAAAAAAAAAAATAAAAGGGGGGGGGGGGAAGCAAAAGTGGGATTAGGGAGGGTGTTAGGTGTAGAGAGCCCTCTAGGTTCTGTGTAATATACATAATACTTGCCTACCAGTTGCGCACAAATCTAGTTGTAAGTTGATGGGCTGCTTCAGTAAACCTTCATAAAGGGATTTAATGGAACCTGGCAAACCATTTAAACTGTCGGTTTATGTGTGACTTGAAAGAAAAAAAAGTGTGTCCGTATCTGTGTGAATAAAGGAGCAAGTAGTCCCGTTAAAAACAATCAAAAAGCAAAAAAAACCTTGCTACAGAAAGTGTCCCTGGGCGTGCACAGACCGCCGCTTTCAGGATACATAGTAGAATTTTGACCCTCGGGGATTTCTCCAATCTCATACACAGACAAAGAATATCAACAATCTAAGTCCTAGCTAAGTCTCAATTTGGGTGATTTGAGGATACCGCTCCCGGTTGATGGGTTCTTACTTGGATACCTCTGGGGGTTGGCTTCTCTTCGAAGCTCGAGGGGTTTTCCAAACTGCGGCTGGCGCTGGAGGGGGAGGCTCTATTTCCCAGTCTGGAAGGTCCACCAGATTACAATTTAGAGTAGAGCAAAACTGACGGAGTCACTCTCTGGGCTCTGTGGGTAGCCTTTTTACACTCTTTAGAAGCATATCAAACATAAAAGGGATATCCACCCAATTTTATACTTGATTGTCTCTCTGTTTTAGCTCCGCCAGCAGTGGTTTGATGGGCACCTCCGCTTATATGAGTTATCCAAGAACAAGTCTGTGGAACAATTGGATTTTAATCACCATGTAAGTCAATGGTCCTCGGGCCTTCCGCCTGCATAATACGTTTCCTTAGCTGAAAGTCATGGAGACATCAGATTATGTCTCTGGGCATATTTGAAGTGGTCTCTGGGTTTAAGGGCCTTATGGGCTCACGTTCGAAATCTGAGGTTGTTGAGATTCTTGTCCCCTATCTGTGAATTGAAAGATTTTTGGAGAGGGACCACACATAGGTCTTCCTGACCTGCTGGTTCTGGGAGACCTCTAAGTCTGATGTTACAGCGTCGTCCCCTATTGTCCAGATCCTCTAAATGTCTTGTAGTATCTCTAAGATGGCAGCTTTGTGTTGAACTTGGGTCTCTAATCGGAGTAATAGTTGTATGGTGTTAGTCATGGGCAATTTCAAGGTCTTCCACTAGGCTAGCAATGCCCTTTAAGTCCTCACGCACCATAGCAATCTCGGATCTGCAGGCACTCTTTTTAACCTCCGCCAAAAGGGCTTTGAAATCTTGTTCCGGTAGGGAAAAGGGCTGAGGTAGGCCCTGACATTTTCGCGGGAGGGAAGAGACTGAGGACGCCTCTGAATGAGCCATTTCTTGGGTTCATTAAGGACTCAGAGGACGGAGGCCCACTCAGGTTTACTCAGGTGTTGCGACCTATGGGGAGAACCCGAATCCCCATTATCTTCAGCAGGGTCATGCCATGAAGCGGACCTGAGACTGGGTGTGCTGACAGATTTTTTTGATTGCCCAGAGTTGTGAGACTTAGGTGGCATGATGAGAACCTGAGGGGTTGCAGCGGAGTTGGGGGAGTTAGACCCTGAGGAACTATCTGTGTCAGGATGCCCTGTGATCTGGGGGTCTCTGTTAATGTACGTTGTCTGAGATCTGGGATATCCTGTATTCCCAATAGAGTCCGGTAATATAGATTGATTACAGGTATTCTGAGGGAGCTGTTCCAACGCAGCTTTCTTACTTGGGATCCGAGGGTTGATGAAAAAGTCTCTAATAGAGTGTCTTTCACGAGTGATTATAAATTCCGGCCCTTCGCCATCTCCTTGTCGCTTCTCTGGGCAGTGGTGTAGCCCAAGTTCCTACTTCTAGGCTGGAGCTGTTAGTCCCTAAAATGGCCGCCACCACCTATCCCCACGAGGCTGCACCTAATGGCGGATCCTCTTGTAGCTGGCCCAGGAGGGAGTGGGTCCAAGTCTGGCTGGAGGTATTATTGTCCCCGGCCCACCTTTTGTAGCGGGGGTAGTAGAATGGCCCTCTGCCCCGGTATCCGCCGCTTTCTCTTACTCGCCCGCTGTGTCCGCAGCTCTCTTCGTCCTCCGCCCGACTGTACCTCTTATCGGGACTCCGCCAGACCGGAGGCGCCCGGTGATGTAGTTCCTGCGTCCTCCACTGTTGTGTCGCTCCGTCCGGCACGGATCACTGCAGGGCCGGATCTTCTTCTGAGCCGCCGCTGGAATTTGTAATGGTCATCGGCGATAATCTATTATCGACTATCGGATATCGTTTTGATAATTGCCGATATCGACTATCGACCCGATGACGATAGTCAATGTAATCGCTCATCACTACTTACCACCACAACAAGTTTTGACCTTCTTGACACAGCCCGATTTTTAAAATCTGACATGTCAATTTATGTGGGAATAACTTTATGATATTTTTACCTATCCATGTGATTTAGAGAATGCTTCCTGCTGACACATTGTGCTTTAAGGTAGTCATACATTATGGTTCTTACAATCCTTGTTTATCTGTGAAAATTTTGAAAAATATATAATTTTCAAACTTCAAAAATTTCTGTAAGACAAACAATATAGTTTATAACTAGTATCTACCATTTGCCTTCTGTACTTTGGCATAGTTCTTTAAAATGTCTTTTCATTTTTTTACAATATTAGGGGCTTAAAAAATGTAGTAGTCAATTTTCACGGTTTCAAGAAAATTTGCAACATTGATTTTTTTTAGGGACCAGTCCTGTGGCTTTAATGGGCCTGTATGTAAATAACTGCACAGGAAGTTTATTAACCCTCTACATAAATTAAAGCAAAGTGTAGGTGAAATTACAAGATTTTCAATTTTTATCCATTATTTACTGGAATATGATAGATGATAGCAAGGAAGTGCAACTCAATACTAATTCCTCTCATTCTGCAGTTTTTAGAGACTTCCTATATGTGGCCCTATTGTGTAAGTGTTTTTTATTTTTATTTTTTTTACAGCGGTTACCATTAGGTATAAATGTTATGTTAACTTTACTCAGCAGGTCGATACGATTACAACGATACCCAATTTGTATATTTTTTTAATGTTTTATTGCTTTTACATGCTGCCAGATGAACAAAAATGACAAATATGTTTTTTTGGAGGGGTTTACAGCGTTCATCATGAAGGTTAAATAATGTGACAGATTTATAGGCTAGGTCGCTATACAAGCATCAATACCATATAGCAGTTCTTCATTTACTTTGTATCTTTTAGGGGCGATTGGAGTTTGTAAAGGGGAAATGCCAGTATATGTGGTTTTATTTAATTTTTTTTTGCATGTGCTTTACTTTTACTTTATTTTTTTTT
>JAODAL010038912.1:0-38634 GCA_025379985.1 Phyllomedusa bahiana | reverse complement strand
TGAGGCCCCCTTTTTTCCCAAGCTCATCGAAATTGGGCAGTAGAAATTGGAAAAATTTTCCCGGGGCTGATGAGTCTCGATTTCTGCTGCGACATTCGGAGGTAGGGCAAAATTTGGCGCAACAACATGAAAGCATGGATCCATCCCCCTTTTCAAGGGTTTCAGCTGGTGGGGTGTGTCATGGTGTGGGGAATATTTTCTTGGCACTTTAGGGCCCTTGGTACCAATGAGCATCTTTCAACACAACATGCACACACCACATGCACACACAACATGCACACAAACACACACACATTATACACACAACCCACTACCACAACAACACACTATACACACACACCAAACACACACATACACACACACCAGACACACACACACACACACATATATACACACCCACACACACCAAACACCCCACTATTAACACACAATAACCCACAACATATACAGACACACATACAAAATACACCACAACTAATACACACACACATATACAACACACATACAAATCCACACACACAAAACAGACACACAAACAGACCCCAATACATTTTTAAAAAACCCACAACATTATACACACTATACAGACACACATACACATATACACACACAACATATAAAAACAATACAATATACACACACACATATACAGAAACACATATATTATATATTAAAATTTATATTAATATAATTTTTTAAAAAAACCAAACCTTAAATTTTTTTTCCATTTTTTGGGACACCTGACTTTATTTTTTTTTAATAACTGGACCTGTAAAAAATTTAAGGAAATAAGAGACATAAATTTCGCATTAACCCCAAGTTATCTCTCAAACTTTTGAAAATTTTGATAAATTATTTTCAACTTTTTGTGAAAAAAATTCAAACGCTTAGTAAAGTTTTACAAAGACAAAGAGCAAGGGTGCCTTTTACATTCTGATTGGGCATGTCCCCACTGCAGGGTTTTTTGGCCTTTTCCAGCTGTTTGCGGTTTTTCAGACCCCCTGAAAAACCGGCCCCAAAATGAGACAATTGGCTCTATGGAAAACCCCCGCAGAGTCCCCACTGCAAGGGTTTTTTGCCCGGCGGTTTTGTCGCCGGCGGACCGGTGACAAAACATTAAAACTTTGCACAATTTCTTTCCCGTTGGGTTTTTCCGACGGAAAAAAAGGTGAAACTAAATTTGGGGGGGGGAAGGGGCTTTTCCCCCCGCCACCGCGGAAAAAAGGGCCCGTCCCCCCCGCCCGTGGGAGGGCCCGGCCAAAACGGAACAAATTTTTTTTGTCCATTTCCCGTGAAAAGGGGCCCCCTTAGGCAAAACCAAAAGGCAAATTTAAAATTAAAATAATTTTTTTTTAAAAGGAAAATTTCCCATGCGGGGCCATCTGTCTTTTTTTTCTCCTAAAACCCTTTTTTGCTCTTCTGTGGTAATATAGGGGAGTCCAAAGCAAAAACATGCCTCAACCCCTCAATGAATACCCATATTTTTTTGAACCCCAACTTGGAAAACTTTTTTAAAAAAAGGGGGGGGAGTCCATTGTAAAAAAAAAGGGATTTTTGTATTTTCCCCAAAATCCTTTTTCTCGCCCAATTCCCTTTGGGGGGACACAGAAACCATGGGAAAAGGCCTTGCCTTGGGAGGGCGGACACTAGGCGGTCAAACCGTGTTTAGCCCGGGCCCCGGGCCGGGCCTATACCCCTCCTGCGGAACCGCCTGGCTGATCATTTGGGTAAAAAAAAGGGGCCGTGGGCCGAAAAAGGGGGAACAAAAGAAAACCTTTAAATTTTCCCGGGCCAAAAAGGGGGCGGGACCCAGTGTCCCCCAAATTTAATTTGGGACGAAAAAAGGGGATTTTACTAAGTACAAAAACCCCAAATTTTTTTTCGGCCAAATTTAAATTCATTGGGGACAAGCACCATGGATTTCCAAAAAGGCCATTTCCCAAAGGGGTTTGGGCAACTAGAAAACCTCATCAGCAGGGGACAACCCATCAGCCCACTGCGAACTGAAGTACCTACGGCTGAGACCCTGCAGCCAAGCCGAGGCCCAAAAGGGGCAGGGAAGTTTGGGGGGGTGGGGGGGGTTTTTTTCGGGGGGGGGGAACTGAAAGTAGGGCCGAAACCCCCAGGTGACACTTTGCAAACCCTCCCAAAAGCCGGGGCTGCAGCCGAACCAACCAGGGGGCCCCCCAACTGCCCCGTGGGACGAGCCGTGACCCCCTTAACTAGGGGACCAATCCGGCTGAAAGGGTTGGCCTAGGGGACCCAACCCCTGCAAGGACCCTCAGGGCTGACCCAAGAGGGCTGCGTGTACCAAAAAGGACCCCGAAAAAGAGAGGTAGAACTGAACCCCCCTTTCCCAAAATCCCCCAACCCAACGTAAAAAATCGCCCTCAAAGATGAAGGGGGAGGGGGCAAAAAAAGGGCAAAACTGGGTTCTTCAATCAAAATGAAAACGTTTAAACCCATCCTGGGAAAACCAAAACCGGAAAAAAGACACAGAGTACCCTTTTGTTCCTTACCGCAGGCCCCAGAACAGGGGCCGGTCAAAATAGGGTTTGCCCATTAACAGTCACTTGGGGGGCTAAAGTGAGGCCACCTAAAAAGGCCCCCCTTTCCCCATAAAATAAACCAGGGAGATTTCCCCGTGGAGGGCCTGGAAGAGGGCAGACTGCCCAAATTTTTTCCCCGAACAGGCTTTGCATCCCACGTTTTGGGTGGGCCCTACGAACCCGGGGGGACCTACCCAAGGGCCCCCTGCAATAGGGGGCCAAAACCGGGAAAAGCGGGGGCCAGCTTGCGCTCCCCAAAAATTTGGGGGCCAAACCCAAAACCCCTCCTTTTTCAAGGGGAAAGGGGCGGCCCGACCCCCGGGCCTGAATTTTGGGGAAAAAAACGCCCCCCGGGGAGCCAACGGGTGTAATTTTTCGGGGCAACCGGCCCCAAAGGTTATTTTGGGGTTTTCCCAGTCGCAAAAGCCCACGGGTGAAACGAAACCCGGGCCGGGTCCCCTGGTTTGGGGGAGCAAGGGCCCTGCCAAAAAAAAAAGGCCGGGGTTATAAAAAAAAAACGGGCCCAGGAAACCAAATTTTCCAATGGGGGGCCGAGTTCCGCGTCCCCCGGGACCTGTGCCCAAATCCAAAGGGTGGAGGGCACACGGGGGTATCCCCGGGCCCCGGGGAAACTTGAGCTCTCGGGGAAGAAGGGCCCGGGGTTAAAAAAAAGACGGAGAGCCCAAAACCTGCCCCAATCAGGACCAGAAAGGGCCCATTCAGCGCCAGGGGTTTCCGGGCCCTGGCCATAAAAAAATCCGGGTGCGGGGGAAACTGAGGCGCAACGCCACCCCCATGTCGACCCCTTCGGGGTTACCCCACCCGGGCCAGGAAGGCAAAAGCACTTCCCCCAAAGATAAATTTGGCCAACCCGGGTTTTCCTCCCTGGAAGGGGAGTTGTCGACCGGGGTGGTCCCCGCTGCCTGTCAGCGAAAAAAACCCTGGGGCGGGCCCCATCAGAGAGAACTGCCCCGGCCCTCGGGGGCCCACCCTGAAAAAATTTAAAGACATGCCCAAAACCCCTGGCGTTGTTGGAGCCGGGAACCCAACGGGGTGCCCCCGGATAGGGGGGGCCCCAAAAGCGAGACCCGTTTAAAGGGAAAAAACTTTTGGGGGTTTCCCAGCCCCGAGACCCTTAAAACCCGGCTTAGCCGGGTGACTAGAGACCCTTTCCCCCTTCGCCCGGGGGAGGGGGGCCCCCCCACCCCGAAACGCTGGGCTTCTGGGGGGTTTTGACCACCAGCCGGGGGGGGACAAAAATTTTAACCTCCCCTGAAGTAATCCCCGGGGAAAAGGCTGGCCCCACCCCAAAGATCGAGCCCGAAGCCGGGGGGGGCCACAGGGCCTGGGGGACCAAGGCCCAATGAAGACCTGCTTCACTGAGGTAGAAATTGCCCCTGCAGGGAGTGGGGAAAAAAAGAGCTACGAAAAGGGCCCCCAAACCCCCTCGGAGGGTCCTAAACCCTGCCAAACCCCGAAACCAACCAAAAACATCCCGGGGAAACGATACAGAGATAGGGGAAAACGTTTAAGTGCCGCAGCTTCCAGACGGGAGAGAACCCTCGGGGACCTTTTGACCATAAGTCATCCCTCAAACCTTTCTACCCCCTTTTGTTTGGAATAAGACTGGGATTGCTGCCAATTACCCATCCCCCTACCAAAGGAAGGGGCGTTTGCAACTTCGGGGGGAATCCCGACGCGACCCCCCCAAGGCGAAATTTTGGGAGGTGGGAACCAACCCCCTGATGTAAGGATCGTAAATTGGGGGGGTGGAAAAGGTTTAAAATGAAGGACCCTTTTAACCCGCAATATTCGAGACCCCTCCGGGACACACGGGTCCCGTTGATAGCCCCGGGACATAGGGACAAAAAAAACCCTGATGTCCCTACCAGCTAAAAAAAACAACTCTCTCGCTCCCAGAAGCTACCCCGGGACCAGAGCAACCCAGGGGGCAACGGGGCCCAAACGCATCCCGGGGTTGAGCACTTTAAAAACCGACTTTGGGCCCCTATTTGACTCCCCTTCATCGTCCCCAAAAGGGGTTTTTGAATAAAATGCCTGAAAGAACGCTCCAGACCGAGGCCGGCAAATTCCTCCTCCCCGGGAGGAAGGGGCGGATTGCCAGGGGGAAACCGACGCCCGACCCAGACCCCGGGGGCCCCGGGGAAGGCAAGTTTGCAACCCGTGCGGGGGAAGCCAAAAAAAGTAAATTTTGAAGTGCCCTACCCAGAAAAACCCAGTACCACGGCCCTTTTAACCGCCAAATTCCCCTGGAACGGGGAGAAAATGGCCCCCCCGGGGCCAAAAAAAAATCTCGGGGGGGGGCCCGGCCCCCCAGCCCCAAGGGGGTTTTTTTTGGGCAAAAGGGGGGCTTTGCGCGTTCGGAAAACATCACTTTAAAAGCCGGCTCCCCGGGCTGGGCCCTGGGGGGGGAGCATACCCCCTTCCCTTTGGGGTCCCCCAAAAAACCGTTAAACGAAGGCGAGCGGAACCCGAAACCCAAATAAGTCCTTGGCGGCTGAAAACCCCCCAAAAAAATTTTTTCTAGCTGCAGGGGGACGGCGAATGCCAATCCCCTTTGGGCCGACCTCTACCCAAAAAAACCCGGGTTGACCCCCGCCCAAAAGCTTAGGGGGGCCCCGCAAAAACTCTGAGCCCGGGGAAGCGGGTTTCCACAATCCCCTGTGGAAGCTTCCACCCAAAAAGCCGCTGCTGCACTGTTTACGGGGAAGACCTTTAAAAGGCTGAACTGCGGAGAACAAGCGCAGGTCGCAGGGTTTCCCCTGGCCGCCCCAAGGCGGATTTACAAAAACCCGTGAGGTGCCAGTCTTCCCCGCACCAAGGACCCTGCGTCCGAGAAGGGATGGCCAAAGCCCTATTTGGGAAGCCGGATGACGGGGGGCCCCCCTGATGGACCACCGACCATTTAAAACCCTGATACCGGGAAAAGGGCGAAGAAAATTTAAAGCCCGTCGGGGTGGGGGAAAAACAAACGCCTTTCCCGGGGGGATTTTCCACTTCCTGGAAAACCCATTTCCCCAATTTTTTCCGGGGCGTGAAAGGGAACACCAAACGCTGTGGGGCCTTTCCGGCCCTTAAAAGACCTTCCCCCTCCTGGGAGGCTGAGACACCCACCCTTAACATGAAGGGGAGTCTCTGACACTCTTTTAAGGGGTTTTTAAACCGCTGATGTCTTTCCTATTAACCCTGCTGTCCCAGAGCCAGAAAACAGGGGAGCCCCCAAACCCAAGGCCCGGGACCCAGGCCCGGGGGTTTTTCCCCGCTTTTGGGGCCGGGCCCCGGCCTGTTTGGCCCCCACCTTTCAACCCTGTTTTGGGCCCAAAGAAAGGGATGGGGGGGGGTCCCCAAAAGGGGGGCCCCATTTTCCAGGCCGGAGTTTTTTCAAAACCCCCGCCCCCAAAAACCCCCCAGCTAAGGGCTTGGGACCGTTTGCTGCCGGCATCATCAACCCGTCGGGCCAAAGCCAGGGACAGGGGCCCTCCAGCAAAGGGTATCCGGGCCCTTTGGCGTGCTCCCCAGCATAAACATCATCTCTGTCTGCTCAAAAGTCGGGAATCGAGGAGTCCCCACTTGACGAAGCCGTACCCGGGGCCCAAATTTGGACCCCCCTTTTCCCATCACCCGACCACCGCCCAGTTTGGAGAGAGCCCCGGGTTTTAATAACAGGCAGAGAGAATTTTGGGGACACTTTTAACGCTAACAATCCGTACGGGCTTTCGCCGGGCGCTGGGACCCGGGAGGTTTGCGTGCGGGGCAGCGACCAGCGACGCCCCTTTGGTGCCCTAGGGCCCAAAAACCGGAAAACCCCCGGGGGGTACCTGTAAAGGGGGGGCCCCCATTTCTAGTGGGGGCGAGGGACCTGGGCCATTTTTGGGGGGCCCCAAACCGACCCCCGACAGGGGGCACGGGGTTTCCCGCAGGGGAAGGGGAAGCGGGCAGTGAAAAAGGGAAACAGAGTGACCCCCGGGGCTACCACAAAAACTGTCCTGTGGAAAATGGGCCCGGCGAAGCAAATCGCCACTTTTTTTGGGAAAGGGCGTTTTAAAAAACCCCTTTGGGCCCAAAAAAGGGACATGGCTGAAAAAGCGCAGGGGCAGGGAGGGGATGGGCCCAACAGGGGTTAACCTTTCCCAAAAGACGCTGTGTCTCCCTCACAGTAGGAAAAACCCCGGGAAAAACCGAAAGCCGCAAAAACGGTTTAGGGTCCCCCCCCCAACACGGCCCCGGGGCTGCGGAGGCCCAGCCCCATCCCATGGGGGGGCCCAGACCCCTTCGGGGCCCCCCCCGGGGCCCCGGGAGAGGGCGCGGCCGGGGGTTCGGCCAAAACCCCTCCAAAGGGGGGGGCTAAATTTGAACGCGTCCCCCGGGGCGGGCGGGGAACCCACCCGGAACGCCGGGGGAAAGGCTGGAAAAGGGATACCCTGCAGCCCCTGAGAGACCCATCCCAAACCCCCACAGCCAGCGCCAAAACCCACAATACCCCCGGGTTAAACCGGGGGGCCGGTAACGCCGGGCACTCCCATGGGGGCCCCCAAACGCCAGTGCCACATGGAAAACTGCCCCTGCGTCTTAGGGCACTGTAGTTTGGGGGGGGAAATCTTCCCCCCCCAGCAGGGCACTGGCAAGGGGGGGGAAAACGTACTCCTGCCCTGGGGAACCCCTCCAATACCTGGAGAAATAGGGGAAAACACGGGGAGGTCCCGGGAAAACGGAACCCCCTGGGGGGGGGGGGCCACCCCAAAAAGAAATTAAAGGGAAAAAAAAATTCCCCCAAACCCACCCCCAAAAAAGGGGGAGGTGGGGGTTAACCTCACCAATCCGTTTGCCTTCGGGGGTGGGCGGGCATCACCCCTTGGGTACCAGAACACACAAGGGAAAATTTTCCCCGGAATCCATAAAAAAGGCCGCGGAGGGGGCAAATGGGGACGGGGGGGGATTCGGGGGGGGAGGAAACCACCAGCTAAAAACTTGATTTGGGTTTTCCTGACCCCCCTTTCGGGGGGGGAACATCATCACGGTGCGGGTTTAACGCTTTGACGGCCCCCCTGATGGGTTTGAGGAGCCGGGGGTTTCGTTCACCTTCCCTCCAGGGAGAAAGCCCGGGGTCCCTGGGCCCTTTAAATCCCCCCAACGGGTGAAAAACCCGGGGGGTGCTAAAACACCTTTCCCCGGGTTTAGACCCCGGGGGGGCTCAATCACCTTCCCCCCGGTAAGGGGGGGGGGCTAAAATCACCTTCCTGCAAAGGAAAGAAAAAAACAAAAAACTCTCCCAGACTGCAGGGGGCAGCGCCCGGGCCCCCCTACAAACACGGGCCCGAAAACTGATCACCCCTTGGCGTCAGCGGGAAAGGGATATACCCCTCGGGGCTAACACTTTTAATCCCCTAGGGGGCCCCCGCCTCCAAAGGGCAAGGCCTTTTACCCTTTGGTGCTGTGCCCCCCCAATGAATTTTTGGGCGAGAAACTACAGTTTATAGGGCCATGTTGGAGAAAAATAGGTAAAAGGAGTGATACCTCCTGGTCCGCTGCCACGACTGCTCCCCAGCATCTACTCCTCTTTACCCTTTCCCGGGGCCTTTATTTTGACACAAAAAGGCCCCACGCTCCCCCAGTCCCGTGAATGGAATAAAAGCTTCTACTGTCTGTTTTGATAAGAAAACTGAAAGTGAATGGATTTTTTTTGGGGGCTTCCTAGCTTCAGCAGCCGGGGCCGGGGGGTAATAAACCCTTTTTTTTTTTGAGAAAATAAATAAATAGGAAATTTTTTTTTTTAAACCCCCGGTAGCCGGGTACATTAAAAGGTAAAAGGGGGGGTTGTCTCCCCGGGCCGGGCCTTTCATATCATACACCACCATTTGGGGGCTTTGCCAATGCTAAATTAGGGTTTAACTTAACGCAAATGAAATTTTATAAGCACATCTTTTAAGTCACAATTGTAGTAATGTCTTTCTGCTAAAGAAACCACTACATCCAGGTTATCTTGAAGACCATCCCAAAAGATTCCGGGATCAAAAGTTTTTTCTGGCTTGTTGTACTGAAAAAAAAAAACAAGACTTTTGTTTTAATATCTTTCAGCAGAAGCAAAATTCTAAATCAATTTTTAAAAGCATATAAATTTGTATAAAGCAGTAAACCCCCTCCGCAACATACAATGCCCTCAACAAGTGACATATTCAACTCACGATGGCCTCTCATGGGCCACTTTACGTTAAAGGGGTTGTCTCGCTACAAAGAATAGCTTTCAAATTGTAGGGAACACAAAATAAAGACATTTCCAAATAATTGCTTTTTTTTCCCTCTGTTTTTCCCTTTAAAGGGGAACAAGGAATTTATGAAACCCCCCTGGCTATTTCAGTTTTCCCCAGTAATTGACCGTAAACAAATCTCCCCCTGCTGTTTTTTTTTCAAAAAGAGATAACCCGGGATGAGTCCAAACACACAGGTCGGGCAAATGTCCACAGTGTCCCCTTCGCCAGGGAGTAAAAAGCTTGATTTATCTCAAATTTAAAAAGAATGTAATTTGGGGGTTTTTGTTTGGGGTCAAAAAAAGAAGTCCTTTTAGGCCCCTTTTTAGAAGCAATCTGGGTCTAAATTAGCCCCTGGGAAAAGGAGGGAGCTGTACCCAAACAAGGAGCTTAAATTCAAATTAGTCCCGTTTTTGAACCCGGAAGTGAAGAGTAATTTCAACCCTGCATCCCCTTTGAAACCCTGTAGGGAGACAACTCCTTTAAATACAGAATCAACTTTCCCATTGTCCCCCGGCAACCACGGGGGGAAATAAAGGAAAGCAAACAAGGAACAAGGGGGGAAAGCAAGCAATTGGTTTTTAAAATTTCCCGCCCAAACTGTGTGCACATTTAACTGTACCAAATCAAACACAAAATTTCCTGTGAACAGCCAATGAAATTTTCCTTGTTCTGGAACATTTGAACCTAAATTTGACAGAGGGACTCTACAGTACAATTGTACTGTAAAAAAAAAAAAAAGTTTTTTTCCCCCCCCGAATCAAGGAAAGCCAAAGACAGCGAGGGGCCTTATGCTTAGAACAGCAATGTATAATTCACACTACTATACAACGAATAGAACTGTAACGACAGTGGGGCGTGGCCCGAGCAGGAAAAATGTGAGCAACGTTTTGGGGATCTCTCCTAAAAGGGAAACCCCTTTTTTTGGGGGCTAAAATTAACCCAAAAAAAAGCGGAAAAAAATCTCTGTACAAAAAATTGAAGCCCTTCTTTTGGAGGAAAAACTACCCCCTGGAAAAAAACCTGACTAAAATTTTGGGGGTTGCAGGGGCCAAAGGGTTTTTTTAGTGTGGTGAGCTCAGCTCAGAAGTTTGCAGGGGGAAAAGAGGGGCCATTTTTCCCTTTTGAAATGCAACGCTTAAACCCGGCCCCGGCAAACCCAAATGTAAAAGTGCCCATTTTTTCTGTGAGCCTCCTTCCCCCTGCTGTGGTCCGGGGTGCCCTCTGCCCCTTTTCAACAGGCTGCCCTGTAGAGGAGAACGTTCGGGAAATTTCCTCCTGGAAACCCCCATTGTAAAGTCTCTGCCTGGCTCCTGATCGGCGACCAACTCCCAAAAACTAGCAACCCAACCCAAGCTGAAGAGGGCAGCTTTCATTTTTTTGAAAGATAAGTCACCCCTCTGTGAAAAGAGCATAGGGGAATCTTTTATTTGCTGACAAAACCTTTTGGGGGGATTTCCGAAATTTAATCTATTACCGGGCTAAAATTAGTTTTTTGCTGAAAAATATATACATAGAGGTTCCCTGTAAATCAAACTTGCATTTTTCCAAACTTTAACCCTTTATATAATTAGTGGAAGTACTGAAATTAGGCAATAACTGCTTCAAACCCCTATTTTAGCGGTTTAAAATTCCTGAAAAAAAATTCTTAATTTTTTCGGGGATTTTTACCTCTATAAATAAAGAACATTAAGCCAGAAAATCTTTTAAAACTTTTTCTTTTCTACCTGGAGAATCCCCCCCTGCCCCTTTTTAAAATTTAAAGAACTGCTCTCTAAAACTTGCAGGGGTTTTTAAAGGGGAAATGGGGAAAAAAAAAAAAAAAAAAGAAAAACCCCCCTAGACCCTTTTTCTTTTTGACCCCCATGGGGGGGCACACCCAAAAAAACCCCCCCAAAAAAACTCAACCCCCCAAAAAATCCCTGACTTTTTTAATCCCCCCCCCATCTAAATATTTGAAACCGACCCCCAAAAAAAGGCTTACAATTCTCTTCAACATCCCTCTTTTTTCCTCCAGGGGCAGGCTCTGGGGATCTTAAAAAACCCATAAATTTGTGGACTATCAACCTCTTTAAAACCCTTTCACCTTACAGAGGCTCTTTTCCTCGTTTTCGCACCAGCCCTACAGCAGACATTAAAAAATTTGGTTTTTTTCGACCCTCAAACGAGATTTCCCAATCCCCTTGGTTTGAACAGAACATTTAAACGAAGATTGCCGGGGGTTTCGAAAACTTCCACAAAAAACTCCCTAATGGACCCCAAATAGTGCCTTGGAGGAGGAGGCCCTACGGTTTCCCCTTTTTAAAGTCCTGGCCCCTCGAAGATAGGTCGCGTCGTAACAATGTTCGTATAGGGGTTTACCAGGCCCACCCACCGCATAGCACAAAATACATTCTTGCCGCCCAAATGGGTCTAGTTTTTCCCCTCAATTTTCGCCCCGGGATTTAAACCCAATAGAAAAGGATCCACGGGGGAAAAAAATTCCCAAAAAGCCTCTTAATCCCCCCCCAACGGGAACCCCAGGGTTTTACCTTTTGCTCGCATTAAACTTTTATCATATAAAAAAGGGGGAAATTCCTGGGGGCCCCCTCAAAAGACAAGAATCTTTGCCTTTTTGATTTCACCTCTGCCCCTTAAATTCCCCCCGCCCTTTCTCGGTTTTCCATGCAAAGCAGAAGAGGTTCCAGTTTTACCAAAAACCCCTCGGGGAAAAAAGGAAATTTCCTTACAGATGGGGTTTCCCCAAATTAAATTTTTTATTAACAGAGAGGGAAAACACAAGTCCCCGAAATCACCCCAAAGAACCCAAAACTCAGCTCTGAAACACGGGAACTTTCCCCCGTTCAAACAAATTTTTGCCCAGTCGGGAAGAAAAAAATGAGACCTGAAGGATTACGCCTTATGGCCCCGGGGAAAACCTACCTTTTCCGTTTCTTTCTCCCGTTTTGACCCCACCCCAAGTACCCCTTTTTGTCTCTTTTTTTCCAAAAATTTTGGGGGTTCCTGAAATGGAAAAGGTTCCCCTTGACTGAACTTACATCGGTTGTTTTTTTTTTCCCTCCTCCAATTTTTTAGGCAGGATTTCCCCCCAAGGGTTTTTTCCCTTTTCTCCAAAGGGGGGTTTAAAAATGGGGTTCTACATTTTTTCTCTATTTTTTTTACACTGTTCTGTTTTTTTTTTGAAAAATTAGGTTTTTTGGAATATAATTTTTTTCCCCTGGGTTTGGTAAGTTTTCCAAATTTCCGATTTTCTATTGTACTCCCCGGCCTATACACCTTCTCACTTTTTTAAAAATGGGGGGTTAAAGAACTGTCTTTTAATGTAAAAGGGGTTAAACTTCCTTTTAAAAAAAAGGGCCCTTTGGGTTTTGGAGAGATGCTACAAATCCGGGGGAAAGACCTTTTAGCCCTGCCGAAATTAGAAGAAAAATGTTTTTTTCAGATGCTCATCGGCTATAAAACAAATTTTTCCCTCACATCTTTTAACCCTTTCCCCCACAAAAAAAAAGAAAGGGGGGTTATTTTAAAAAAAAAAATTCAGAAACCCTTTCCAACTAAACTCGAGTTATTTTGTGCCCCCTCCTGGTCGTTATATCATTTCCTTTTGGAAAAAAATTCCCAGGCCATATACCCTTCGGGTTTTTGTACGCCCCAAACTATAACCAAATTTCCTTTTTTTAAGGAAACTATTGGGGATGGCTAAAAGAGGTGAGGAAAGGGGGGTTTTCTCTGTGGAGACTTCAATGTAGTAGTAAAATTTTTCAGCGCCCAATTTTCCAAAAACCAGGGGGGAATTCTCCTACCCCAGTTTTAAAAAAACCTTTTTTTTTTGGAGGAAGACCTTCAGGGATGTAGGAGATTTTTTGCATACTACGAGAAAGTTTTAAAAACCTTCTTCTCCCACCCCCGTTTCGTCCACCCCCAATTTCGTTTTTCTTTCTCATGATAAATTGTACCCCCCAAAATTATTTAAATTAAAACCATTGGCCACAAAAAAAGGTTTTCTGACCATCCCCCAAAATTGATCTACCCCTTGAACCCCCCTTACTTTCTTCCCCCCCCAAAGGTTGTGGCTTTATAAAAAAATTTTTTAAAACTCAAATCTCCTAATAATATTTCCTACCTCAAAAAAACACTTGGAACAAAATTTTCCTCCATAAATAGCTCCTCAGTTCCCCCCAAACAAAGTATGGTGGCCCCATAAGGCTTACATTCGGGGTGAAATTTTTCCTTTTTGGGGGCCAGTAAAAAAGAAAAAAAAATACGGGCCAACCCTAGGGGACCTGTTAGAAAAAATTTAAAATTTAGCGGCCCAGGGCCTTTTTAAGAATAATCCCTGGGTAGAAAACCCAAAAAAACACCCTTTCCCAAAACTACAAAACCCCAAAGTATTATTTCTCCAAATTATGAAAAAAAACCTGGTTTTTTTGGGAAATGGCAATATTCCCCTTTAAAGGTTGATAGCCCTTAAAAAATTAAACTTGCCAAAGAGCCCAAAGTTAAAAAATCCCACGTACAAAAATTACACACCTAATATCCAACTCGGGGGCCAAAATTATAAATCCTTCTGAAAATTCCCGACCAATTCCCCCAAATTTTTACTCTAATTTTTAACAATTTAAAATCCATTGGGGTTTCCCCTTCCCCCCTTTGATGATGAAATCAAAAATTTCCTATTTACGTTCCCCCTTCCAAAAATTTGGGGAGCAAGCAAACTAGAACTCTTAAACGCATTTTTTTAAACAACTTCAAAATTTTCCGATTTAGCAAAAACTCTAGTAAACTAAACAAAGCTCCAGGTCCAATGGCTTGCCCCAAATGAATTTTAAAACCCCTTTTCGTGAAAATTTTTACTACCTCATATGGCATTTTTCTTTTCAATAAATATTGCTAGTTTTTCGAACCCCACCTAAAGAAATCTTACCGCCCATTTCAAACCTTTCCCTAAGCCAGGCAAAGCTTGGGAAAATAAGGTATCTAACTACCCGGCCCCTATCCCCTTTTTAAAAACAGACAAAAAAGCTATAGCCCAAAAGGGGCCCAGCCTCCCGACTGAATCTGATCCTTCCCTCCTAATCCCCAGTGATCAAACCCGGGTTTGTACATGGCAAAACAAGGGGAAGAGATGCCACCCGTGTCTACTAGATTTGGTTTTCAGGTGGCAAACACACTCGATGAGGACGGGGGCCCTTTTTTAACCCTTGGCGCAGGGAAAAAGGGCCCTTTTATAATTTAACTGGCGTTATATAGAGCTAAGCTGCGTTAAAATTTTGGGTTCTCTGGCTTTCTACAAACTTTCTATAATTTGGCCCATACTCCCAACCCCTCTGCCCCCGTACTCACTTCAGGTTTCCTTTCCAAACCCTTTTAATTTGGCGAAAGGGAACCCCCCCAAGG
This sequence comes from Phyllomedusa bahiana, assembly GCA_025379985.1. Lineage (NCBI taxonomy): Eukaryota > Metazoa > Chordata > Amphibia > Anura > Hylidae > Phyllomedusa > Phyllomedusa bahiana. The sequence continues at coordinate 24,422 of JAODAL010038912.1, read as the reverse complement.
TTGTCCCCCTTTGCCCTTAAACTTTTATACTAAAAGTCCCGGAACCATTAACTTTAAAAAAAACAGGTAGTTCTATTATTTCGGGTATTGACTTTTCCCCCTACCCTAAAATAAGTTTATACGCGGCGACATTATGTTTAACATCTCAAATCCCCCATCCCCAATTTTCGGGAAATTTTTAAAAATTCTGCTTCCTTCTCAAAAAATCCCCATTCTACAAACTTAACAAATTTTAAATTTTAAAATTTTTTCCCGTGAATAAAAAACCCCTACTCCCAAACCCACGTCCTTTAAAAAAATTTGGGTTTTTCCCCCCGCCCAACTTCATAAAACTACCTAGGCATTTCAGGTTTAAATAATTCACCCTTTATAACCCTTTTTCCCAAATTTCAATTTCCCCATTTGCGCCTTAAACGGGGATAAACCGAATAGTAAAATTTGGCCTCTCTTTGGGTAGCGGGAAAAAACCCTTGTGGGAAAAAAGTCCCTTTTTAAACCCAAGGGTTTATATATATTTGTCGTTTTTCCCCTCCCTTATATAATCCCCTTTTCTCATATTCCCTTCCCTAAACCCCCAATTCTACCTAAAACTTCATTTTTGGGGGGGAAAAAAAAACTTTGAAACAAGAAAGACCTCCCATTTTTAGTCCAAAAGATGGGGGGAAGGCTTTTTCCCCAAAAACCCTTTAAGCGTATAAGGGCGCCATCATCCTCCCAAAAAATCCCCCCCGCTATGGGCGAAAAAAGATAACTCCATTCCCGGGCAAGGTTGGGGGTTCAAAAATTTTTCGCCCCAGGGTTTTTAGCTCTCACTTAAGGCGTCACTTTTGGGGGGTACCCCTTCCCCAAAACCGTTTTGGATTTTTCTTTCCCTTTTTTTTTTAAATTTTTGGAAATTCCATGTTCTATTTCCCAACCCCCGGGTATGTCTCCAAAAAATCATACTCCCCCTTTTTGTCTTAAACTGCTGGAATTAACCCTTTTTTCCTTTTCATCTTTCTTTTTAATTTTTTTTTCGTAGACCAGCTATTTAAAAGAAAAAAGAGCTCAAATCATTTGGGAGAACCTTTTAAAACATACAGGCCTCCCCCCTCCCACTTTTTCCCCAAAATCTCAAATACGCCACTTACTCCAAAAGATTTAATGGCCCCAAAACTTTCCTCTACTCCCTCTGAATTTCCCAAAATTTTTCCCATTTTAAAAAAAAAGGTTTTGGGGAAAAAACCCTTTTCTGATATACCCTTTGCTTTTTATAAATGTGACCTCACTAAATTTTTACCCAGGTTCCCAAATGGGGAAAAAAAAATGTCCAAAAAAATTCCTCTCTTACAGTGGGGAAAACACCCCAAACGGGGGCCCCCAAAAATTTTCCAAAAGCTTTTTAAAACCCTACTGAGTTAGTGCCGGGAAAAAACACCCTCCCCTTTTTTTTAAACCCCCCACAAGCCTTTGCACATATCCACCCTGGTTTTCTTCTGAACCCCTGTTTGGGAAAAAATGGGGCCAACAAGGCACCTATCCATGTCTGGTGGGGTTGTTTCCTACAATTTAACACTTTTTGGGAAGTCAGGGGTTTTTTTAATTTTCTTTTTTAACATTAAACCCGGGTTTTTTCTTTTTAAAAGGGCCCACCCCAGAACTAGCGGGGCCCCAGAAATAGGTCTTCAGAAATTTTTCCCCCCCTTTAAGTACAGTTTTTCCCTTTTTCCGTACTAATTGCACAAAGGACAAACCCAGCTCGAAACTGGGAAGGGCTCCCTTTTTTCCTCCGCTACGGAGGTAATTAATAGAGTTAACTTTTAATGTTCATGTGAAATTTAAAATTATTGACCCTCCTCATGTCTGCATTAAAGGGGAAAAAATTTTTTTTTGGCAATCCTGGCTGACGTTCGGTACATGTTTTTTTTGGGCATTTCAGGGACAATCGGCGTCATTTAACCATTTCTGCTATACATCTCCCCCCTTCCCCAAAAAAAAAACCGTTAATGAGCAAAAAAATACTCTTTTCGGGGGGCACCTTGAACACCCCGCCCCTTTTAATTTGATTATTTCTTTGAATACCATAACTCTTTTCCCCAAGGAATATTTTTTTTCAGGGGTTTTTTAATTGGAAGTTTTGCCCTGGGGCTTTTTTGTGCTTTCCTATGTTTTTTTCTAAAAACCAACCTATGTTTACAAGTGGTTTTGTTGTGATACTGTTTTTTGCTTTTTGAAAAATCTCAAGTTTTGTTTTTGTTTAAACTGCTTATACTGGTTTTCCCAAAAAACCCCATTTTAAAGAACTTAACGACATAAAAAACAATTCCAACCCCCAAAAAAACCCCTTTTCCTCACGACAGTATAACAGCTCCAACCACCAAAAAAACCCTTTCCTCTACGACAGTATAACAGCTCCAACCACCAAAAAACCCTTTCCTCTACGACAGTATAACAGCTCCAACCACCAAAAAAACCCTTTTTTAGGATTTTTCAAAAAACGCTTCAAAATACGCCTCTAATCAGGGTTTTTTAAAGAGGATTTGGAAGCCGATTTTAAAGCGTAAGGCTGTGTCTCCACTGCATAGCTTTACGATCGTATTTTCGGTGCTCTTAGTTTTTTTAAAGCGCCGAAAATACGATAGTTCGTGTGGCCCCATAGACTAGAATAGAAAAGACGAGCTGTAGTCTCCGCAACTTGTCTTTTCTACAATTGTTTTTTGATGCCAGCGCATTATACAATATGTTGTATTCTTGGCGTCTTCCCACACAATACAAACGTTTTGGGCAAAGGGTTAAAAAAAGCGCCCATTTTTTTTTTTGCACAAAACGTGACAAAAACTGCAATCCTGCATCGGAATGCAGTATAGACATAGCCTAAATTTACACTTCAAAAAACGCTTTTGGAAACATACCCTAACAACCCTGACCTTTTAAAAGGGGGTTGTCTCATGCATTTTTTTCACCCTTCCCTCAGTCCTTTTTTTTTGGGTTTCATTTTGAATTCAGGGGCATGTTTACTAGCTTTCACTGGGCCCTGCAGTAAAAGCCGGGTCGTATCTATAGCAACCAGTCCCAGCACCAAACAGGAAAGTTTAAAAAACCGGGTCAAGCAAATAGCGACCTGGGGAACTGATGCACCCCATAAAAGAGGGGATATCTCGGAATGGGTAGGACACTTTTAAAAGGACATAAATTTTGCAAAGTGACTTGTTTTTTGAAAGATCTTTAACATAAAAAACAATCCTTGTAGTGAGACAACCCCTTTAAGGTCCCATGTCCCAGATGGAACTGCAGTGGAGTGTAGATACTGCTGCTCCATTTACTGTCTGTAGGACCGTTGGAGATAGTTATTTTTAGTGTTCCCACAGAGTTTAAATGAAGTGGCAATTCGTATACTCAGTTGCCGCTCCCTTCAAACACTTGACGGCTTCAAAACCAATTACCAGTTTTCCATAGAGTTATAATTTCAACTTAAATTTGTTCTTTCCTGGAAACAATTACTATTGCATGTTGAGGAACCATACATATAAAAAATACCTTTTTCTCCACTAAACTATCCAGCCCTAAAAATTTTGGGGTTTTTCTTTGCATCCGGGTTTTGGGTTTTTAATTACGGACACCCTAAATGAAATTGGGGAAATGCAACCTAAAAGGGCAGCTTTCTTTTATCAATTGCAAAAATCAAAATTTTTCAGACATCTGAAGACGAATGCATCCATCCCAAAAATAACTAACCAAAGAACTTTGTACCACTGTACATTCATTTTCCCACAAATGTTTGTGCTCATGTGTATGAATTATTTGTATGGGTGTGGTGCTCTAATCTATTTTAGTATTGTGGCATTGCAAGAGTATTAGAACAACAAGCTTTGCAAAACGCATATCCCAATACTAAAATAGAGTAACATCGGACCTGTACAATTGGCATATACTACACATGCATATAAAATAACACAAGTCACTGATACACAGCTACCTAGATTCACTTTATTTTGCTTGATCCTCTGTATAACAGTGAAGCACTACCTTTTTTAGCTTGTTTTCAAAGAGGAAACGGAGAAGTTCTTGATCTTCTGGAGATTTCTTACTAAAAGGTAGAGAATCAAGAAGTTCTTTCTCTGTGTAAAGAAAAAAAAACACTTACGAAATTTAAAAGGGTGCATTTATTTTTTTTAAACTTTCCTTTAACCCCTTAAGGACCCAGCCTGTTTTGCCCCTTCCTACACAGCCCTATTTTTAAAACTGACATGTGTCAATTTATGTGAGAATAATTTTTTTGACATTTTTAAACCTATCCATGTGTTCGGGAGACTTTTTTCTGGGTGAAAACATTGTTTTTTAAAATTTAGAAAGAAATTTTTATCCATACAACCCTTGTTTGTTTGTGAAAAAAAACAAAATTTTTCAGGGAAATTTTTTGGAAAAATTAGCGTTTTTAAAATTGGGCAAAATTTCTGCGTCCCAAGACAGAAAAATTTAAATTCACCAAAAAATATTTTATAACAAGCTCTACCAATGTCCACTTTTGGTTTTGGAAATCATTTTTTAAATGCCCTTTTTTTCTTTTTTTTTACGCCCATTAGGGGGTTTAAAATTAGAAAGTAATTTCTCAAAATTTTCAAAAAAATTTTTGCAATATCCCTTTTTTTTAGGGCCCCACTCCATTCTGACTTGGCTTTGGGGGGCCTGCATTTTAGATACCCCCATAAGTACGCCATCTAAAAACTAGCCCCCCTTAATGAAATTTACAACACTATTTAGGAATTTTTAAAAACCCTTCAGATATTTTTACAAAATTAAAGCAAAGTGGAGGGGAAATTTCAAAAATTTTACTTTTTTTGCGATTTTCAAAATTTATCCATTATTCACTGGAATACGGGAAAAAGGGAAATAGGTTAAAAGCAACTTAATATCAATTCCCCCGGGCTGCCCTTTTTTGGGGATATCCCAAAAAGGGGCCCTATGCCATTTTTTTGGGGTCAACCATAAGCCCCAGAATAGGGGGGAGGGACCTACTAAACTTGGGGTCCATTTTTAATACGATTTTTTTTAGGGGGCCCTTTTTAGTTTGGGGGCACCCTAAGGTGCTAAAACTTAATAAAAAAACCCCTAAAAAAACCCCCATATTTTGGGAAAATACACCCATTAAGGAATATATCCAGCGGTGCATTGAATATATAGACCCCACAGGTGATTCACAAAATTTTTTTTACATAAGGCTGTGAAAATTAAAAAAAAAATTTTTTCCCCAAAAATCTGCAATTTTTGCTTAAAATGTTTCATATAACAAGAAATCCTGGGGAAAAAAGAACCCAAAACTTTTTTAAGCAAATTTTTTCCAAGGGTTTGGCCCAAAACCCCCAAAATGTGGGTTAAAACTACCGTTTTGGGGGGCATTGGGAGGGCTTTTAAGGGAAAGGGGGCGCTATTTTGGGGGTTTGGGGAAAGCCCGATTTTTGTGGGGCCATGTCGCATTTTCAAAGCCCCCAAAGTAAAGCCAAAAAGGCGAAAACCCTTCCCCGAATTCGCCCATTTTGGGGTTTTAAAACCCATCAGGGGTCTTTATCTAGGGGGGGTACTGTGCATTTTGGATGCACAGGTGGGTTTCCCTAGTTTTTTTTTTTTTTTTCATTGGGGAATGAAAATGGGGGGGGAAAAAGCATTTTGGTCTTTTTTTTTTGAGTTTTAATTTTTCAGCATTCGCCGTCTTTTAAAAAAGATGTGATAAAATTTTAAATATTTTGGGGGCGGTACAATTTTAAAAGATTTAGATTTTTAAAATAGTTTTTTTTTTGTTTATTTCTTTTACACAGTAGAAAAAACGTCTAAAAAATTGTTTTTTTATGTTGTCCTATTCTGACCCATAACCCCTTTTTTTTTGCTGTGTGGGAGAGCTGTGTTTTGGGGTTTTTTTTGCGGATGGGGTTTAAGTTTTTTTTTGGTACCATTATGGGGGGCATAAAGATGCTAAATTTCACTTTTATTAAGGGTTTTTTTGAGAAAAGTTTTGAACAAAAACAGCAAAATTTTGGGAGTGTTTTTTTTTTTTTTATTTTTTTTAGCGGGCACTGTACGGTAAAATATACATTTGTAGCTTTACTCAGCAGGTCAATACGATTACACCGATACCCAATTTGAAATTTTTTTTAAAGTTTTTTTCTGCTTTTTTACAATAAAAAAACTTTTTAAATTTAACCGGAAAATACGTTTTTTTCATCGCATAGTCTGAGAGCCATAACTTTAAATTTTTCTGTGCTTTGGGGCTATGTAGGGAAATTTTTTTTTTCGAGATGAAATTGACTTTTTTTTATTAAACAAATTTTTGGGGGGGCAAGGCTTTTTGAAACGCTTTTAAAAACCATTTTTTTTGGGGGGCCAGGGTGAAGAAAATAAATGCAATCCTATTAGTGTTTTTTTTTTTTATTTTTTTAAAAGGGCTCACCGTCAGGGATCCCTGATAAGTTAGCTTTTCTTTTTTGGGGCGCTACGATTAAAGGGGGATACCCAATTTTTATTAATTTTTTTTTTTGTTGAAGAAAATTTAAAAAAAAAGAAAAAATGTTTTTTTGTGTGGGAAAACAATATTTTTGCATCGCCATCTTTTGAGACTATACATTTTCTATTTTTTCCCTAACATAAACATTTTTTTGCGGGGTGAACTGCTTTTTTAAATTGGAAAAACTTTGGAGTTTCTAGGGGTTTTTGACGCTTTTTTTTTCCCTTTTAAAGTGCCCGCGGGGGTGAACAATAATCTTAATTTTTGGTTTTTGTTTTTTTTTTTGGCGTTTTTCCCCTACGGGGTTTAAATTTAACATGACAGATTTTTAGGGCGGGCGTTACGCACGCGGCGATACCAAATATGGGTACTTATTTAAATTTTTTTTTCTTTTTGGGGCGATTGGGGGTTTTTAAAGGGGAAAAAGGGCCCGGGGTCGTAATTTTTTTTTTTATTTTTTGTGTTTTTGGTTTTTTCTTGTTTTTCCTTTTTTCACTTTTTTTTTTACTTTTTCCCCTTTATTTTTTTACATTTCCCCCAAAGGGGGTTTGAATGAAGATCTTTAGATCTCTCCCTTCAAAAAGAAAAAAGTACATTTGCTTGTTTCTTTTTGGGCTGGTTTCCCCATGAAAAACGTCAGTCACGGGTGCCGGACATGCCCCCCCAGCGCCCGGCCAGGCATCGGAGTCAACAACCCCGGAAGGCAACCGGGCCCTTTCCCTGCTGTTTTGTAGGGAAAGGGAGGAAACTCAGGGGGTCGCCCCCATCCTTTCCTGCTGCCGCCGACAGGGACCAGGGGGAGCAATCTCCTGCTTCTCTCTTAGTTATTGCGACCCGATGGTCGCGATAATTAAGGGGTTACCCGCCCCCCCCCCGGAGCGATCCGGGGCGGGGCCGACGCTGCGGGATGTCAACTGTAATATACAGCTGACACCCCGCGCCGATCGCGCGGACTCTGCCGTAGTGTTCGCGCGATCCTCAGGACGTATACATAAGTCCAGGTGCGTGGACCCCCAAACCACCTGGTCGGATGGATACGCCCAAGGTCGTTAAGGGGTTAAAGGGGTATTCTAACCACATTATTTGGTTTTAAACACTTAGGTAAAGGTAAATTAAGATTACAACCAAATATATTCCGGTTCTGGTTTTGCTTTAATAAAAGGGGAGCTCTGATTGGTTGTTATGGGTAACAAAGTCAGTCTTAGGGTATGTTCACACGGCGTATATTCGGTGCGCATTTCGCCGCGTATTTGCGCTTAATACGCGGCGAGATGCACGCCACAATTACAGTAATCCATAGCTCTCATAGAGAGCTATGGATTATACCTCGTCCCCCCGCGATCGTATTGTACGTGCAGGGAGATATGTTACATGTCAATTACTAATGGCGATTACGTGCTTCGAGTAATGCATGTCTATAGGGCCGGCGAGCTAACGCCCCACCCCCCACTCCCGTGCTTCGGGAGTACGCACTGATTAGCGCGACTCCCAAATCACCCGCTGTATTGCGCTGCGTACGGTACGCGCCGCAATTACACCGTGTGAACATAGCCTTAGACCTAGACAGTTTTCATACACAAGGCCCACTGTATCCTTTTCACACGAATCGGACACCTAGTAGTCTGCCAAAGGGATTTCTCCCAGCTAAACTGTTCTGTTTTGTACTGTTATTATTGCTAAACACAAAAGCACTTCAAAATCTTTTCTATGTGGAGGGTTTTAATAGCTAATTTGTTCTTCACCAGCTGCTGTAATGCTCATATACTAGGACAGTGGTCTGTAAAGTGCGTTCTTTCCAGCTGTTGGGAAGCCACAACTCCCATTATGCCCACTGATATAGATTATATAAATACATGATGGGAGTTGTAATTTCCCAACAGCTGGATAATCGTACTTTGCAGACCAGTGTACTAGGACACACAATTCTGGTCTACATATAGATACTAGATGAGAGATCACACATATAAGACATATTGATGCCAAACCTTCTTGAGCTGTTAGCATATGGTGTGCCGTTAATAGGTCAAATGCTTCAAAGCAGTAAACATCAAACTTCCAGGCCTCTTTGTAGCTATAGGTTGCCAGAGCCCGGTTATCCAGAGCATCGTAGATCTTTCCACGTAAAAGGCAAATGGAACTTTTGATCTGTAATGAAAGCATTTAGGCACCCGATGATTTCCAATGTTAGCCTCATGAAAGTGCCACTATCACACAGATAAATCTGACATAATAAGGTAAATAACTACTGTTCCTTTCTGGAAGTGCAGTTTTCTATTGTTTTATGGAAAAATTCAATAGTTTACAAACTCACTATATGCAAAATAGTAATGGTAGGAAAATAACACTACAAATAACCAGGAGCAAAAGACCAAAGAAGAATGGAGAGAAAATCTGATTGCTATTAAATTGTAGAACATAGATATGGTTGCGACTAAATTATTTAAAAAAAAAATGAAGGCATCACAGAATAATAGAACTTCCGGCATCTAACACTTTAATAAAATATAGATTTTTTTCTCTGTTATTCTGCTTTTCATGGTCTTGACAGGAATGAACAGAAAACTTTCCATTGTTGTTCCGCTGATTTGAGTGTTTTCTTGTGGAAAAATAGTTGCCATAATTAGCTTAAATTTATATTTAGGTACAAATTAATTCAAAACCAGTGTATAAGACATTATTACAATATAATCTGAATAAAACAAGACTTTACTGAGGACTGGGACATCTGCCATTCTCCAGATCCATCCTTTAATAACTTTTCATCCTTGGTACTCTTCTCAAACAGTTTTTTACTGATTGGTTCCTCCATATCCAGAATATCTAGAGCTTGTTGGTACTCTTTTGCGGCATACTTAAGAGAAAGAAACACAACAATATAAATCAATATAATAAGTAATAATCATAAAAAAGATTTAAATAACACCAAATAATTTAGAAGTATTGGTTGCAGGGATTACACTGATGGCTTTTACCAAGGACAGATCATTAGCGACTGGAGGGGTACAACCATGGTAATTCACACTACTCAAAAGGGCCACTAATCTGTCCATGATTTATGTCTATTTGAATGCAGTGGAGCCGATGTACCTGAGACAGCCCTGTGAAGGTTGCACTCCAGCAACCAATGTGGATTCTTTTTTCTGCCAATTGTGGGGATCCCAGGGGTCAGATCTACTTCAATCCCACACAAATTGCCTATTTTTTAGAAAACATACAATTTTGGAAAAGCTCCTTTATGTAAAATTCTTCTCCACAATCAATTTGGTAGATACACTAGCTGAAGGGAAAAACTCAAGCAAAAAGTGCTTACCTACAGGATCTCTGATAATCTGACACCTATCTAGTTCCACTAATGTTGTATTACAGTTGAATTATGGGAATTTTACAGTAAGAGAAGAAGTCAGCCTGTACTGCATTCTAGATTGTGGGGCAGTCATAGAAATATTCTGATAACCATTTAGAATATAAAATCCCATAATGGGCCTCATTTCTAAAAAAACGGTCTAAGGAAGGGTCCCCCGGTTTTTTTTTTAGATACATTTTTTGAGAAACTTTTTTAATTGGGCCCCAAAAAACCCGGAAAACCCCACGGGTATGTAAAAAATTTTTCCTATGGGTTTTTAACTTTAGTTTCAATTTTAAAAAAAACCTATAAGTGTTCATACGAAACGTTTTATGCATCACGAATCCTTTTTTAAAAAAATATATTTTTTCTTTTTGCCAATTTCCAAAAAAACATATCCAAAAAACTTTACCCGATTTTTGGGTTTACATTTTTGGAAAAACTTTTATGCAATGCATTTTTTTGGTTTAAAAAAACGTATTGCAAAAAAAGTGGGGACATACCCAAGGGGGTATGTTAAAACACAATTTATTGTGGGGCGTAAGAAGGCGTGGAATACATCCGTCTTTAAAAGGGCTCACGCTAATAGGGCCCCCTACCCCCCAACGGCACGGGGGGGGCCCGGCAGCCCGCCGGGCCCCATTGACATTCATTACTCGTGGCACTTATTCAATAATTGACGTGACTTATCTCCCCAAGCGTGCAATACGATGGTATTGAAAAAAGGGGGCCAGAGGAGGCGAAAACCCAATAGTTCTCTATAAGAAATTTTTGGATTACCGAAATTTTAAAAACGCCCTTCGCCCGTATTAGACCCGCAAATACAGGGGAAAAATTGCCCCCCAAAATTATGCATGTAAAATATACCCAAATTTAAAAAAGACGGGTTTCTTTTCCCCTGGGCAACCAAAAGTTTTCAGCTTTCAATTCTTATGCTGCTCTGGAAAATGAAAGCCGAGCTCTGATTGGTTGCTATGGGAACAAAAAAACAGTATTACTTTTTAGCCCAGTTTTTCAGAAATGAGCAAAATTGTTTTTGAAACCTTAATGAGGGAAAATTTAAATTTGTGGAACATAAAAACTTTTTGAAAAAATTAAAACCCCAAAGAAAATAAAAATTTTTTTTTTTAAATATGATCAAAATCCATTTCTTTTCCCAAACCCCCTAAAACAGGCCCAAAAATTTGCTGAAAGTTGGGAAATTTTAAGTTTTTCTGCCCATAGGTTAAAAACAAAAAATTAAGGGGCCTATGAAAAAATTCTTTAAGCATTTTGCCCCCAAAAAAAGGGCCTCCATCCTTTACGGGATGGAAAAAGGCCCTTTGGCAAAACATTACGATTTTTGGACACATTTAGTAGTTTCTCAACCAAAAAGGTGTCCCAGTTCCTGTTTTGTTGTTAAAACCCAAATTTTTCAAAGTAGTGGGCAAAGGGAAACTTTTTTTGGTGCCGGCGGGTTTGTTTTTACACATTTTATAAATTTCGTGAAAAAATTTTCCCAAAACAAAAGCATGAACTAAAATTTTGGAAAGCAGCATTCCCAAAAGACTTTTTTTAAAGAGCGACAGTTTTAAATACCCTGGGCCAATTTTCCCTTAAACCATTCTCCAAACCAAGGAAATAAAAATATAAGCTTTACTTCAGTCAGCATAGGTTTCCCTGTTAAAAATAGATGAAATATCATAAAAAGGGGCCAAAACATAAGATGGCAAAAAACCCCTTAAACCCCCTCTTACTATTTCAATGAAAATCGAGCTGCAAGGTAACGGAAATGCCTCAAATGCCTTTTTGAAGAAAAAAGTACAAAAATTTTAAGAACACAAAACATAAAGGGAACCATAGTGTTTTACGGGTTCCCTGTTAAACAAAAAAATCAAAAATTGCCCTTCAAGTAAAAACAAATCCCCCAACAACCCTTTTTTTGATCTCGCACAAGATATTTTTTCAAGGTAATAAACATTCTGGGCAAACAAGCCAATTTTTTTGTATTTGGGGAAAATACTAATCCAAAACCATTTAAGGAAAATAATCTTAGGGCATGTCCCCACGGCACTGGTTTGGTTTTGGGCAAAACCACAAACCGTCTGAAAAAACGGCCGCAAACTAACACTCTGGGCCGCTATGGAAAATCCATGCAGCAGTCCCCACTGCACGGGTTTTCCCGCCCGGTGGTTTTTCAAACTGCCGGCTGCCTGAAAAACATTGAACACGTTCATTCTTCCGTCCGGAATATGAACCCATATCAATGGGAAGGGGGGAGGATTTTTTTCCGTCATCACGGGGGAAAAGTGGTCCCCTGGGGGCCGGGGGGGAATTGAAACAAAAACGGGGAAAAAAACCCGGGTTTTTCCCGGAAAAAACCGACCGGTTTTTGTCCTTTTGCCGGGGGGGAAATGAGCGCTTTGTTTTTGGGAAATGATAAAATCCCAAAACATTTGGTCCCCATGATGCAAAGATTTAAAAAAGAGGGTCTTTGTGTTAACAAAAATTTTTAAAAAACGTTTTCCCAAAATTTTGGGTTTTGGTTTGAAATTTTTTTTTCCCACGGTTTTTATTTCCTTGAGTAATATAACACCAACAGGGTTCACAGAGCTTTTTGGAAAATTCATCCCTTTACCGAGTAAAAACTCAGGGGGGCAGATTTTTCCCGGGGTCTAAGGGCTTTGCACAGGGCGTAATTGGGGGGTTTTTACGGTAGCCCCAAAAATTACCCCGGGGTGTTTTGGGATAAATTGTTGACCCGGGCGTAAAACCCCCACGCCGGGGGGTGGCCGGCCCCCGCCCGGGGCCGGCCCCCCTTTTCCAGTAAATATCTCCAAACTATCTATTGTACCCCCGGGGAGAGGAGGCTTTAACCCAAAAGGGGGGGGTTCAGGGATAATTAAAGGGGGGGAATAACCGAAAATTTCGGCGCGCATCTCACTGTTTTAAGCGAAAAAACGATCGCAAAAAAAGCCCCTTGAAATTTCCCCCCGTGTAAACATCCCCCCTTAGGGCATTTTTCCCCAGGGCCCAAAGGGGTTTTTCCATAGGGGCCCGGTTTTTTGGGCCCAGGGGCTCCCAAACCCCAGCACCCAACAGGTGGGAAAAACCCCAATTTCCCCTTTTTTTTTTTCCGGCCGGAATCTTTTGCTTCTAAATTTTGGAAGGGGGGGGTTTTTTCTGGTCATCGCGGAGAAAAAAAACCCCCCCCCCCCCCCCCCCCCTTCCCCCTTTTGGCCGTGGGGGCCCGGCTGAAAAAACGGGAAAAAATTTGGGGGCCCCGGGCCCAAATCAAAAACGGTATTTGCTTTGTGCTTTTAGCAAAAACCCCCTTTTTTAAGTTCATTACTTTTTTTCCCAAAAAAACCCTGCACCAAAAGGGTTGGCATTTTTTTTTTTATGGTGAACAGCGCACACACTAAGCCATTTCCCCCCCTTCCATTGTTTATTTGGGGCCACACCTCTTTTGGGAAAACGAGGTACAAAAAGTTTCAAACAAAACTCCTGTTTTTTTAAAGCATTACGCCGGGATTTTTGTCAAAAAATTGAAACCAGAATTCTGGTGCAACTGCTTTGATAAATATGCCCCAGTGTCTTACTTCCTTCACAGAAACACACATACTAAGGTCCAAAACGCGTTGAGATTTTGTACCTACGGGGCCCGGGGGTAGCTGTTGAAATCACTTCGGTCAGCCAGCCTGGGGCAATTTTTTTGGGAGCTTGTTAGATTTATTTATTTATTTCTGTAGATCATTTGTTTCCCACATTGGAACACTAAAAAGGGAAACCTTTGTTTTTTTTTTGGAAAAATTCCCTTTTGGTGTGGTTATAAGGTATGAAATGCTTACTTTGGGACTATCTTTGGTGTACCATACTCTCAGTGATTAATAAAACCCAAAAAAATATCTGCTTGATGTATTAAAAATTTTTTTTTTAAAAAGATGTTACTTTTGAAAGATATTTTTTTTCATTTTTTGAAATGTATTTTTAAAGAATAAAAGGGAGCGCTTGACCCCATTTCTTCGTTTTCTTTTTAAAAACGTACATTAAAGGGTTTTTGCCCCCGGGTGTACTCTTTTAAAGTGGGGGTCCTCCCAAAAAGGGTATTTTAAACACCTTTTTTTAAAAAATATGGGGATTACAAAAAAAATGAAGTCTGAGAGAGGGTAAAGCATTTCCCCAGTCCCCCTTATTTTCCTTTAAAGTTTTCATTTTTGACACGACCAAAGGGCACTTTACAGGAGCTGATGTGGCCGTGCTTGCGGGGTTTTTCACTTCTTATTGTGACAGGGGAAAATGAAAAAACTTGCCGGGGCTGGGGGGGGAAAAGGGTTTCAGTGATGGGGGCTGTGTCTTTTGGTTTTTAAAAAATTTCCCCTGGTTTTAATGTTTATTTTACTATTTTTCACACGGGGTTATTTTTGGGCGTATTTGTGGGGCGTCCCGAAATACGTTTCAATTTTAAGTTTTTCACAAAATGTGCACATAAATTCGCCCTCGAAAAAACATTTCCATTCCCTTTTTAAAGGGATTTTTCGTCCGCGGGAAAAAACCCTCCAAAAAGTGAAAAGGGAATAAATTTTTTCGATGTATTTACATGGGGGAAAAAATTTAAGCGGAAAAAACGCCTCGGGGGTGAACACGAGGGGTATTTTTGGAAATTGGGAATCAACGCTTTAATTTAAATTTTTTCATTATTTTGAAACTATTTTTGGGCCCTATTTGCCCGACGTAAATTTTCATCCGCAAAAAACGCCCCCAAATAAAACCCTGTTAAAAAAATAGCCCTTTTAGTAAACCTTTTCAGAAAACTCCATTTTTTTCCCTCGCTTTCCGCTCAACCCCCCCCCCCCCTCCCGGAATCCCGCATGCTTTTTTTTTATTCTCTCCTGAAAAAGTTTTGAGGTAAGGAACTCACTTCATGGCACAACCCCCTTTAAGGAATAGCAAAAAAAGGGGGGAGTTTTTTTAAGGTTTTCATACAGTACAAAAAAAGACCATTATCAAGGAAAAAAAAAATTAACCAAACCCGTTTTGAATTTGGGCAAGGGGGGAAAACTGAATGACAGAGAAAAACCCCCGCAAAGGGAATCCGTCCCTTTTTAAACCCCCCCCGAATCCTTCGTACTTTGCTTTTTAACCCCTCAAAACCGTACAACATGCTGATTTGGGATGGGGTTTAAGGGGCGGGAGTAAAAAAATTAAATTAAATGGTTTTAAAAAAAAATTTAAAAAAAAAAACCCAAAAATGTGGAAGACCCCGGCTTTTTCTGTTCGATGGACAAAAAAATAAATATCAATTAAAAGGGGCCCAAATACAGTCTAATTCTTCCCTTTGCCCTGTTGTGGGTCCTTAAGGGAAATACATGGTATTCTGACGATTTCCAAAGAAAAGGGGGCCCAACCCGTAATGCCCCTCTTTTAAGAAAAAAAGTTCCCTATTTTTAAATCAATCAGCATTATAAATTAAAATTTTCCTTTTCCCGTTTTTTTTGATCTCGGGGTTTTGAAGCTCTGTGGGGGGTATTTGGGGCCAGGTCAGATATTTGGGCATTGCGCAAGCCAATAAATATCTTGTGGTTTTCCCCTTTTCAAACAAAAAAAAAAAAACCCTTTTAAAAATTTTTTTCAAAACTAAAAAATAAAATACAGTTAATTAGTATCTACATCACGGTGATCCAGAACATGTCCAGCCTTTAAAACACAGGTGGCACCCAAATTTTTCCCAAACAGCCATTGTACCCGAGGGCCCTAGGGCCAAAATACCAACTCCCCGCTTTTTGGGCGGGGGGGTCCCGCTAAGGGGTTTTCCCCCCGCCACCCCGGCAGAGTTGGGGAACCCTCCCGCCGCTAGCAGGCAGCGGGGGGGTTTTTTAAATAACCCTGGCGGCCCAGAGAGCGCTGGTGCCGGGTTTTAACCCGGCGGGTTTAAGTGGCCGCCCGCGGCCGTCACCCCCCGGCAAGTCTCACTGACTTGGTGCCCCAGCCCCCACCCGTCAGTCAGCCTGCCGTTAAAGGGGGAAGGCAGGGGTGGGACGTTCTCTCCTCCCTTTTCCCCCTGTTTTGTACAGCGCCAGTTTTGGGGGCTTTTAATACAGATCAGCGTGCAGGGGGGGTGACGCGCGGGTGCACTCACTCCCCCCGCGCCCCGGGGTTTGGTCCCCGGGAAGGGGGAGATGTCCCGGGGTGCCCGGGGCCCGCAGGGAGCCCCCGGGAGGAAGTTTGCTTTTATTTTTTTATTTTTATTAGCTATAGGGGGGGACTCCCCCGGGAACAAAGGGGGGATCTACCCGGCTAAAAAAGAGGGGCATCTACCTGGCTAAAGAGGGGGATCTGCCTGGTTCAAGGGGGGGATCTACCTGCCTGTAAGGGGGAAATACCGGTTATGGGGGGGTATTAAACCCGGCTTTTTCCAAAGGGGTTATGCAGTTTTGGTGGGTGGGGGGTGGTTTTTTTTTAAGGGGGGTGGGACACCAAAAAAGATGGGGGTGTCCATGCAAATTTTTTTTTTTTCCACTTTTAAAATTTTTGGGAACTATGACCTAGGAAACCATTTTTTATGGATTGGGCAAACCGCTTAGGGGTATGGGCTACACAGAAAAGGTTTTCCCCCTTTGGAAATTTTATTGGTTTTTTTATTTTGAAAATGCTGAAAAAAACTGATGGAAAAAAAGTCCACTTTTGAAATTTAACACAAAAAATTTTAACCCGTTTGTCTACAAGGGTTTTTTTTTTTGCTCGTTTTTGGGCGCCAGTGGGGGTTTAGGTACATGGTGTAAAATCCGACAGAGTCCAGAGGAGAATTTAATATTGAGGTATAGGTAAACTGCCAGATGGTTTTTAGACATTTTTTTTAGGCATTATGTCATGGTTTTTGGTCAATTCCCGCCCGAAAAAAATTTTCCACGGGGTTTTTAAAAAAGGAATAATTTTGCATACATTAAAAATTGCCCAAAACACCAGACCAAAAACCTCAACAAAAAACTAAAAAACGGTGACATAGCTGTAAGCAGTCAATTACTGCCTTTGGAAAGCAAAAATCTAGCCCCATAGATTATTTCCCCCCTTGCTGGGGCTGCACAAATTTAAGTGTCAACCTCTGTTTTCCCCGCACTGGGGTCCCCCTTTTTTCAGTAAAATGCCCGGCCCTTTTTTGAGCTTTTTCACCTCAAATCTTTTTCATGAGCAGGTTTTTTAGGGCCCCCCCCACTGAGATAGGGTTTCCAAAGGGGTATTTGGGAAAGGGGGGGTAATTTTCCCGTTTTTGGGCCCGGGGGGCCCGGGACCCCCGCCGGCCCTTTGACTTGCATTTCCAGCGGCGCGTATACGCCGCTAGTAAAATTTTTAATGTTCAACCCTTTTTTTTATTTTCTCCCCCGCGGGATTTGCCGAGCAGGGGGAGGAGGAAAGTAATCCCTATTTTTCTATGAGAATTGTGGTTACCGTAATGACTGGGGGCCCATTCCAGCCGGGAAAATTTTGGGAAACCCCGGGACGTAATTATGGCTGAAACCCTGTCCCCAATTTTAAACCTGTTTAAACATAGCCTGACAGTTATTCATATGTTTCTACCTATTCAAAGTAATAGGTTTAACAGTTTAGGTGGGCGGGGTTTGAAAAAAACTGACTCTGACTCTTTTCTGGCTGAAAACTGCAGATTTGAGCATTAAAGGGGTTGTCTCACTACATTGATTCATCTTACCTCAGTCCTGTTTTCTTGGTTTCATTTTGAATTCAGGGGTGTGTTTACTGGCTTCCACTAGGCTGCAGTAGAGCCAGGTCTGTAGCTATAGCGACCAGTGCTGGCAAACCTATCAAGGAGAGGATCAAATAGGTCTGGGAGCTCTAGCGACCTGAGGAGCTGATGCAGCCCAACAAGAGGGGAAAATCTCAGAATAAGTAGGATACTGTTAACAGACATATATTGCAAAGTGACTTGTTTTTGCAAGACCTTTAACATAAAAAAAATCCTTGTAGTGAGACAACACCTTTAAATACACGAAAACTGCAGCATCTTACAGAATAAAAGGACACAGCCCTGGATACATGTCCAACATTAGCTTGTGCTGTCCTCAGCAAGGGGTATAATCTATGTGACAGGTTCTCTTTAACCCCTTAGTTCCTGACCATTTTCGGTTTTTCATTTCAATTTGTTTCCTCCCTGATTTTCAAGAGTCAGAATGGATTAATTTTCTGTCATATAACTATATTAGGGATTGTTTTTAGCTGGATGAGTTGTATTTTTTAAGGGGAACAATTTAATGCACCTTATGATGTATTAAGGAGCCAAAAAATTCTTAGTGTGGTGGAATGAGAAAAAAAAAAAAAAAAACAAGAAACACAATTGCAAATTTAAAAAAAAAAAAAAAATTATCAGAAGTTTTTTTACAGTTCATTAAGCAAAATAAATAAGTTCATATTTTGTGGGTTATAAAAACTCGGTGAGATAAATTTTTGTTAACTTTTTCCAATAACTTTTTTTATTTTTCCTAAATTAGAACTGTGTGATAGCTGAGTACTATTGCACTGCCGTATACAAGCTTTTTATTCATTACCTATTACACCCTGTCTGTGCCAACATGGCAGCTATGGAGGCCTGCACGATAGTCACTCCAGGATTACGTCATGGGAGGGCTAATCAAGGGGTAGAACAGTGCACAGCAGTGACAGGAACTGGCTTTAATCCCTGCTGATAGGAGGGGTTGCCAGCTGTAATTAACAGCCGACACCCGATGCACATGAAGCATGCTCAGAGCCCGAGCCTGCTCCATACACCCTTCACGCTGTTTGGACAAAGTTAACGTTATGGTCAAATGCTGACAGGGTGAGGAGAGAAAGAGAAAAAAAGCACAAAAAAACCCCACATTCACCTCCCAGTCCATCATCGCTGCTGATCTGAAGCCTCCTAGGATCTGCTCCATTTCAATTCCGGACTCTCATCCCAACACACAGGAGAGGCTCCCGATTCACAATAAGTGAATGAAGCGCAAGCCTCTCGTGTGTGTCGGCACGTGGCAGAGAAAATGAAGAGGAGTGAATCAGAGGAGAACACACAGCAAACTGGGAGGCAAGTATGACTTTTTTCCGTTTACCCAACTGGACAAACCCTACAAGGGGAATCTGCCACCGGGGTTCCATAAAATCACTGTTTACCAGCTGCAGCTGAACACACTGGTGCTTCTTAAAGGGGTTGTCTCACTACATTGTTTCATCTTACCTCAGCCCTTTTTTCTTGGTTTTCACTTGAATTAGGGGGGATACGGGCTTCTACAAGCTGCAGTGGGGCCGGGGTCTGTAGCTAAGCAACTAGTGCTGGCCCCTACGGATGATCAACAGGTCGTATTATAGCCACCTGAGGAGCTGATGCAGCCCATACAAGAGGGGATATCTAAGGATAGGTAGAATACTGCTAATGAACAATTTTTAAAAGTGACTTTTTTTTTGCAAGATCTTCCCATTAAAAGAAACCCCTGTAAGGGACAACCCAAAAAAAATTTTTGCACGCATTCTGTAGTTCCCAACTTTTATGAGCTGCTGCTCCCTCACTGATGAAATAATGTTTTCTGCGTGTGCACAGTTTAGAGGAAAACAGTCAGTGGCGGGAGCATACTGCTCATCAATAGGAGTCACACAGTTCTCTGGTCATACTGCAGCTGATAAACCGGGATTTTATGAAAACTAACTTCAGTAAAAAAGTGAGCACAAGCATGGGTTGAAACCATTTATTAAATTTTTAAATGATACAAAAGAGAGACTGTAACAAGGGGGGGGTCAAAATATAGTGTTATTGTTGATGTCAGCTAAAATATTCAGCAAATATTGATTAACCTACATAACATGCACAATGATATTGATACTGGCAATAAACATCCTTACCACGTGATAATGAAGCAACCTTATCTGCCCAAAATAAGGCACTCTGGTACTGCTGCTGCAAGACACAAAACAAAGTGATATGTTTACCCATGAAGATACAGCCTAAAACATTTTAACACTCATACAGGAACAAGTGGAATTTCCCCAAAAACCCGTTTAGGAATTTTCACACGGCTTATTTCAGAACTATTTACATCGGATTGCCGATCGAAAACGTTCCCAAAAACAGGTGAAAATCGTTTCAAAAAAGTGCCACTAAGTGTGGCGTGTTTGCCGATTTCCGAGGGTTCCCATCCCCTTTATTATAGGTGGTGAATACCCAAATAATTTTCCCCCGCACATTGTTTTTTCCGGCCCCTTTTGCGGGTGCAACCGGCGGGGGAAAACCGGAAAGGAAATAAAGGGCGTTGAACGACGACACGTACTTTCCCATTAAAATCAATGTTAAAACGGCCAGTAATTTTGTTTGTAACTGTTTTTCCAACGGGATTGCGGCCGTAAATACAGCTGCAAATCCGTTGCGAAATGAGCCGTGTGAACGAGGCCTAAGGCTGTGTCTACACTGCACAGAAAAACGTCCGTTTTTTCAGCGTTTTTCGTTTTCCAAAAAATGCTGGAAAAACGACTGAAATCATCTCCCATAGACTTCTATTGTAAAAACCTCCTGCTGTCTACATTGAGCTGCTTTTTTCTGCTCGTTTTTTTTTTACTGGTCGTATTTTGCAACATGCTCTAAAAAAAGCGGGCCCGGGCGTCTTTTTCTATTTTTTGGCACTAAAATTTTTTTTTTTACAGATTTTGGGCTAATAAGTTATCTCGCCTGATGCCAAAAATACGTTTTTTTTTACGGATTTTGGTGCTAGAATCCGTTTTTTTTTTTTGTTTTTTTTGGGACTAAAAAAATTTTTTTTTACAGATTTTGGCGCTAATAAAGTTATCTCGCTTTTGTCGCAAAAAATACGGTTTTTTAGGATTTTGGCGCAAGAATCCTTTTTTTTTTTGGCTTTTGGGGCTAAAATCGTATCTTTTAAAAATTTTGGCGCTAATCAAGTGATCTAGCTTTTGACGCAAATAAATAAATTTTTTACAGATTTTTGGCGCCAAATCCGTTTTTTGACGGATTTGGGGGCTAAGATCAATATCTTTAAAAATGTTGGCGCTAATAAACTGATCACGCTTCGGACACTAAAAATATATATTTTTTTACGGAATTTGGCGCAATAATGCGTTTTTGGGGATTTTAGCGCTAAAATCCTTTTTTTACAGATTTTGACGCTAATACAGTTATCTTGCTATATTTAAAGATAATTGGGGTTTTTGTGGATTTTGGTGCAAGAATCTGGTGCAAAATTTAATAAAGCAGTAGCACGCAGCAGCAGCACACAAAGGACAATGTGCTCAAAGGGGCTTCAGTGATCAAAAGGGAAAGTGACTACTTAACATATTAACCCACCTTTAGGGGGTATTTCATCCAAATGGCTCAATTTGTCATAATTAAAAAGCAGAGAAAAAGACGCCCAAAAAAAAGCTCCGAAAAAGAAAAAAGGGGATTTTTTTTTCAGCTGCTTTTGACGGGCATGACAGAACACCGGTTTTCATGCCGTTTTAAAGAAAATTCGTTTTCAGGTCGTTTTTTGTCCACTGAGTGTAGACATAGCCAATATTAGCGTAAATTTAAATTTGGACGTCTAAAAATGCTCCAGATTTATTAGTGTTGCTCAGGCATATGACGCATGTTTAGACACTTGTCTACCTTACAAGACATTGCAGGTTAAGACACACTCATTTTCACAAAGCAAGACCCCATTTGGTGAATGCAGCGTAGAAGTGTCTAAAAACTGTCTAAAATACATAATATAGTGAAGGCTTGTACACGTGTATTCTGGCACAATTGCCATAGTAAATGTGCCCCAGACTGTCAGGGTGGCTGCATTATATTCAACTCACAAATATATTTCCAAAATATATTTTCTTCTATTCACTTTTTTCCTTACCTTTATTGAACAAGAATGCCAGTGCCTATCCTGATTAACTCATGTCTGAACTACTACCGGGACTGTGGAGTAGGAAAGCCAAAGCTCCAACTCCTCAACTTCCCTAACACCGACTCCAACACCCAAAAAAGGGCGCAAAAGTTTTTGTGAAATTTACTGAGTAAAATGGTAACTCAAGCTTTTATCGCCCTTTTATACAATAATCAAGCTATTTAGGTAGAACAAAAACTGACAACAAAAGGTTAACAAGTTTTGAAAATTTTTACTTTTTGGCTCCATATCTCAAACAGCCTATTTCCCCAATAAGAATTAGGAAGAAAGAGAAGTTTTAATAAAAACCAAAAAATCCAATCCTCTAAAAATTAACTTTTAATAGAATCCTCCTAAATTTTTTTTTATGTATATACAGAAATCATAAATCGACCAGAACATCATTACATTGAAAGAAATACAATACTAGGGGACTCTCCAATATCTTACTATCCCTCAATTTATTTTCTAAATGAAAATAAATGTATAACGCCGTTCCCCAGGGTTCATGAAGGATCTCCTGTCAGACAAAACTCATCACTTTAAAGAGAAGTCATGCTTGCTGGGTCAGGGTGAGGCCCCGGTGCATATACTAGATTTTTCTAAAACATTTTGATACGGTGCCAATAAAAAGGGTTTGGGAAATAAAATTTTAGAATGTTTGGGCGGGGGGGAAAAAAAAGGGTTTCAAGTGGGTAAGCAACTGGCTCCGATAGAAAACAAAAGGGAATTTAAATTTAACGAAAATCTCTGATGGATTGTTTATATGGGGACCCCAAGGTCTATTGGCCCTATCCTCTTTAACATTTTCATTTAAAGATCTTACACAGGGGAAAACACAGTAGAATACGATTTTTCAGACGATACTAAAACTTGTAAAGAACAAAAACAATAGAGGAAAATATTTTTTTTACAAAGGGAAACTGGGTAAGTTTTGGAAAGGCCTTGCAGGGGGAAAAAAAGGGAGTGAGGTTTAACACTGATAAATGCAAGGTTTTGCACTGGGAAGGAAATCCATTACATATTACAGTTAAATGGAAAAAAACAGGGTAAAAATGCATGGAGAAGGATTTGGGAATCCTGGGGAAGTAAACTTAATTGTAGCAGCCAGTTCGGCCCCAGCACACCAAAAGAAAAATAGGATTATGGGGGTGAAATTAAAAAGGGGCAAAATTGCACATGATGGAAATTATTCTCCCATTATACAAGTCCTGGTTAGCCCACACGGGGAATATTGTGTACTTTTTTGGGCACCAGTGCACAGAAAGACATGTAGAGCAAACAGGTACAAAGGCGGGCAACAAAATAATAAAAGGACTGGGGGGACTACATACAAAAAGTTTGGCAAGTAGGGTTATTTAGTTTTAGAGAAAGGGCTTCGGGGGGGGACAAAATAAATTGTTTAAATAAAAATCAAAGGTCAATATAGAGATCTCTCCCCAAGATTTTTTTTTCACAGGGTGTATCTAGAACAAGGGGGGCACCCTTTACGCTTGGGGAAACGAAAGTTTCTACATAAACATAGAAAGGGATTCTTTACTGTAAGGGCGTGAAAAAAGGAATTCTCGCCAAGGGAGGGTCAGGTGAATTCAAAAACCGAGTTAAAAAAGGGTTTGGTTCTTTTTCTGGAGCGTAAAAAAATTTAAAAAAAATTAATGACTGGTTCAGGAGGGGGTCATTGACCAGGGTTTTTTTCTGTTCCCAGTTTGGAGTGGGAAGGGGGAAATTTTTCCCTAAAATGAGGACAATTGCTAATCCCTCATTGGGGGGTTTTTTTGCCTTCCTCTGGACAACCCCCCTTTAGCACAAAAGGGAATAGATGGACGACTTGTCTTTTTTAGCCTTTACAAACTATGAAACTTGAAAACTCGCCCTCTCCTGGCCAAGCGGAGGCCCCACCCGAAAAGGAGACCCGAAAAGCAACCTCTACGAACCCAATTGACCTATTTCTATTCCAAATACCAATCCTTTAAAAAAGGGTTAAAATGGGGACATTTCCCTAAAACGCGGACTAGTGCAAGCCTGTAAAAAAAACATTTTAAAAACTTAGTCCAATTTTGGCCCTATGTCAAATAAGGTCACAATCTCTTATCCGTATTTACACCAAACAAAACCCCCCCAGACGCGTTTCATCTGAATTTCAGAGACTCGTCAATAGGGTAATAGTCACGGGCAAGAAAACCCACTTATTAATGCCAAACACTTAAACAACCAAGGGTTAATACATTGTACCTAGTGCAGATGGCCAGGGGGCCCAGAAAAAAAGCTTTGTATGGGAGTTGCTTTAAGGTAATGTCCTACACTCCCCCATTAACTACAGTTTTAAAAAGTGAGACTACCATCATTTTATAGACAATCATCTTGGCTATAAAATCATCTCATACACAAGTTTGACCTGCAACTATTTGGCGTACACTTACAGTAGTTATACAGATTCTTATGTAATGCTTTGCTCCCAAAGTCAAAATTTAATTATATTTTTCAAAAATCCAAATGTTAATTATTATTTTGTTAGATTTTGTAAATCCACCCTTGACTTTTAAAAAAATGCCTTAATCCTTCTGGGCATTTTCTCGATCAATTCAAGCAAGTTTTTACCAAAACCCGCAATCCAAATAATCAAATGCAAAATAAAAAAGCTCCCAAAATTTTTTTTATTGAAAATTCACAACAACAACAAAGTGGTTGATTTAAAATTGGATTGAAAAAAATTTCCATTACC
>JAODAL010038911.1:0-38634 GCA_025379985.1 Phyllomedusa bahiana | reverse complement strand
GTTTAAAAATTAATTAAATTTAAAAAATTATTGGGGAAAATTTTAAATTAAATTTTAATTTTTGGGGTTTAAATTTAAAAAATTTGTGTTTTTTTTTTTTTTTTTGGTGTTTGTGTTTGGGAAAAAAACCCTTTTGTTATGTTTTCGTATAAATAAAATTTGTTTTTTTTTTTGCATTTTTTAAATTCCCCTTTGGGGTTAAACTAAAAAAAATTTGCTTTTTAAAAAAAGATTTACGTGAAAATTTTGCGTAAAATGAACAAAGCTGTATTTGCCCAAAGTAAAAAAACACGAAACCCTGAAATGTTTTCGGATAATAAAATGAAATTTTTTTGGCACCTTCAATTCCCCCTGTGGTGCCCTAAAAAAATTCTTTTTTCCCATGTTTTACTGCAAGCTGCGTCAATGAAAAAAAGGTTGTATTGCGCCAAAGTAAAAAAAACACGAAATTTTTTTTATTTTTTCCCCGTATAAACAGGGGTATTTTTTTGCCCCTTTTTTTCCAATTCACCCTGGGGGTGACTAAAAAAAGGGCTGTTTTAATTTTTTAAGGGTGAAATTTTGCGTAAAATGAACAAAGTTTGTATTTTGCGCCAAATTAAAAAAAACACTATCAAAAAATGTTTTTCGGGAAAAATTAAAAATTTTATTTTTTTGCACCTTTCAATTCACCGTTTCCCCATAAAATTCTGTTTTCAGTTTTTCCCCTGAAAAGCTGCGCAAGAACAAAGCTTAGGCGCTAAGGTCAAAAAAACACGTACTTTTATTTTTTCGTAAAATAAAACGGTTTTTTTTTGACCTTTCAATTCACCGTGGACTAAAAAATTTGCTTTTTTCCCAGTTTTTTACCTCCCAACCCCTGGGGCAATGAAAAAACGCGTAGGCACCAAATTTCAAAAAACACAAAACGTTATTTTTTTCCGTATAATAAAAAGGGTATTTTTTCCCCTTTTCCAAATCACCTGGGTGACTAAAAAATTTGGCTTTTTCCCCCAGTTTTAAAACTGCAAGTTTCTTCAATGAAAAAAGCTGTAGTCGCCAAAGTAAAAAAAAAACAAACTGTTTGGTTTTTTCCGTATAATAAAAAGGGTTTAATTTTTTGCCCCTTTTCAATTAAATCTGGGGTGACAAAAAAAAAATTCCCGGGTTTCATTTTTTGGGTGAAAGGGGTTTGGGAAATATGAAAAAAAGGGGGAATGGGTAAAATTGCAAATGAACACCAATCGAAATGTATACTGTTTATAAAAGTGGAGTTTTTGCCCAAACACAGAACCTTCCAGTTACTAAAAGGGATTTTTGTATCCTAATATAATTTTTCCAGGGTTTCCCCAAAAATATCCAGGAAATTTTTAAAATAGCAAACTTTTTTAATAAAAAAAGAAAATTGCAGTGCAAGACTACCCTAAGTCTTAGGGGAACTTTACCCAGTATTCTTTTTTTAAGCTTGTCGGTGTTCCCCCCGGGGGGGGCCCCCCTCCCCCTCCCCGTGACTTTAAAAGCGGTAATGCTCCAAAAAAAATTCTCTACCTAACTACATAAAATTTTTCCCCCAATCTCAAAATCAAACAAAATTTTCAAGGATCACAGCTAATGGGTAGAGGTTTCTCTGGGGGCAAAAATAAAATTTAATTTTGGGCTGAGCTTTTTGGGCCACAAGGCAGAGCTCACGTCCTACTCCTATAAACCCGCGAGGGGGAAACACTGGGGCTGAACAGGAAACGCTTTTTCTATGAAAAACCCGGGCCCATGGTTTTTTTTTCCCAGCCAATTCGAAAACCATCCCACACCCCCAGTCAGGGGACGCGCACACAAAATCTCCCCGGGCTCTATTCTGTAATCGTTTTTGCGGGGCCCCCCAAAAAATTAAAAGGAAAGGCGCCGAAAAGGGCGTAAACTTAATAAAAATGTCACAGTTTTTAAAAACCTTTTTTAATTATCGCAGGGATCTGGAAATTTTCTATCACCAAAAAAACCTTTCCCGATTTAAATTTTTGGGTCGATAATAATCGCTCAACACTACTCATCACTAATTTTTGCTGAAAATATATTTGCTCGGGGCATGTGTAAGCCCCCTTTGTTGTTTAAAAGATCCTTTCTGTACAATCTAAAAAAAAGTTTTTTAAATCACTGAACCCCTATAAAGGTTTTGATTTTATATTGTGTATCTGAAGTGTTGGGGGATGATTAATCAATTTTTGGAAAACAAAATTTAAAATAATTACCATTTGGAGAAAAAATTTTTGCACATGTCACAAGCCCAACCATCGGGTTTCCCAAGGGTAGATACGGGAAATTCTCCATTTGATAAGTGTTAAAATTTCCACCCCCTTTCCCAGGGCCCATGGGCCCCTCTAAAATAGAAAATTTTTTTGAAATTTCAAAAACCCAGGGTTTGTTGTCTGAAAAATGCCATGAGGCAAACAAATGAGGAATGTTTACCTGTGCCATAAGTACCTCCTACTGACTCTGTATGCATGTGGATAATATAGGGCTCATTATAGTACCCGTGCTTATCTTTTGGTCTCAAAATTTTTAAGCAGAAGTTAATCTTCTGTTGTGGGAGTTTATCATTCTACTTACTTGGATCTGTAGCTAATTTTGTTTTTCACTTTGATGATACATCTGAGTGTTTATTGATAAAAGTGATTCTCTGACAGATTTCTTTGATTACATTTCCAAAAAAGGATTATATGATGGAAAAACTGGCAAAAATCACATTTCAAGCAAAGCTTATACATATGGGCTTAAAGTTCATGAAAATTTAATGTTCTTCCAAAAGACTAAATCCCTGGTAATTTTATAGTAATGGTTGCTTTTACATACATTACTTACAAAATATCATAATTATTTCATAGTAATAACAGTAGTTAAACATTCATGTGAATGTATTACACAATTCAGCACAGCAGCATCAGTATATAAATAACTTAACCAACTTATGACATTCCATATATTTTGACCAAAAGAGCCAGTTGTTAGCATCACAAGTTAACCATATGTATACTCTCATAATGAAAGTGTGCAAAAGCTTTCATTAATAATTTGT
Organism: Phyllomedusa bahiana; assembly: GCA_025379985.1. Lineage (NCBI taxonomy): Eukaryota > Metazoa > Chordata > Amphibia > Anura > Hylidae > Phyllomedusa > Phyllomedusa bahiana. The sequence goes on along the minus strand of JAODAL010038911.1, from coordinate 35,588 downwards.
CTACTATGGGAGATTCCATTTATTGATAGCCAGTCCTGATTGGTATAACAACAGGTCATAGCCACGTCTGTAAAATCCAAACCAAATCCAAATAGATTCTTGTTAATTTTTTTAACTTTTGTATATCACGGGTATACACTTATTTCACACTAATGGCTAATTGAGCCCAGATGCATTTTCAGGTCCTAAGTAGCATTTGTCATGAGAACACATGAACCCTCTACACAAAATAAAGACCCTTTGGAGCATAGTAGAAAAGTTGCATACGTCACATAAATCCACCTCACTTACATACAGCACATCGCATAAATCCAAATGAACATAGAATTTATGGGCGACATGTATGAAGCTCGCCACGTCGGAGCGCAAGTTTTCGAGCACTCGAACATGAAAGCTGCGCCTCATGTATGTCGGCACCGAAGGTGCACTCATACATGTGGTGTAAAGTCCGCCGCACCTCGCCAGTGTGTGAGGCGCAGTGCGGGACTTAGGCTCAGTGCGGGACTGAGCCTAAGATTCGTCGCCCGAGGTTGTGCGATCATACATGCGGGGAAAAGTTCCCCGCGCCTCTCCAGTGTGTGGGGCGCAGTGCGGGACGTAGGCCCAGAAGGGACTGCGCCTAACATGTATTCCAAATCGAGACAGGCTGGAAAACAGCGAGAAATCATTAAACATGTCCGTGCGGCATGGAGTATGACTCAAAAAATCGCTTTTATTAGGTGTGAAACATTATCAGAAAAAGAGCTCAAACCTACTAACAAAATACATAAATAAAATCACTTTCCAAAAATCAAGAACGGCGCAAAATCAGGAATTTGGATATTGGAAATTTCTGGGAAATACAGTAATTCAAATTCTGTAAGCTCTTCTCATTGGTCGGCATAAACCAGACAAGCAGTCTAGGAGCGCCAGTGACCCATTATAACCTATGGAAAAGTATTGACCAATCAAATGCAAAGGCGGGACCGTTCAAAATATAGTAAAAAGGCAGAAAAGAGCTGATTGGTTGAGCTAGCGGGGGCTTGGCTATCCCGGACAATCAGAGCGCAAGCTACTTTCTCCCATTGTAGTCTATGGACAGATCGGGGCACTGAAATCTCAGCGCCGTGAGGCATAGAGTATTAGTAAATACATAGTTTTTATTAAGTGTAAAACATTCTCTGTAAAAGAGCTAAAACCTTCTATAAACATACAGAAATAAATTTACTAACAACGCGTTTGTCGCCAAGACCGGCGCTACATCAGGAATTGCGATACAGAGAATTGCCGGGAAATAAAGTAATTCAAGTTCTGTAAGCTCTTCTCATTGGTTGGCATAAACCAGCCAATCATAATATAAGCGACAGTGAACCATTATAAACTATGGAGAAGTATGGACCAATCAAATGAAAGGCGGACAGCTCAAAATACAGCAAAAAAGGCAGAAAAGAACTGATTGGTTGAGCCCAGACGGCAGATATGAATCCACCAATCATATGTAGTGCGTCTATTTTGAGTGAAGTAAGAAGGGCGCGATAGAAGGGCGCCCTAAAAGTTATTACTGTCTATGGGAAATATTCTAGTACTGTGATTGGTTGGGGGGAAGAGGGGCTCGTCCAGCTTAGCCAATCAGCGGGTGAGCTACCTTCTCATAGAGTTCTATGGGGAAAAGAAATGCTAAGTTAAAAGAGGCGCGGTTATTTGGACCAATGGGAGAGCGAGCGACGCTCTTATTGATTTTCTAATGCAATCTGTAATAAAACTGTACATGGCAGAAATAAAATGATAAGATTCACGAAGTTGTACCAAACTGTATATAAAATTAACAATAATATGGGGGTAACGAAAATAAACAAGTAAATATGAATTCAATTAATTAATTTTTATTTCTTTATTTTCATTACACCCATATTATTGTTCATTGGCTATCGAAAATAAAGAAATAAAAATTAACTCATTGAATTCATTTTTATTTCTTTAACCCCTTAACGACCTTGGGCGTATCAGTACGTCCCAGGGCCGCGGAGGGGTTTTGCAGGGGGATCGCTCCGCGACCCCCCCGCACAGCCGCCGGGTATTAGCGGCAAATCGCCGCTAACACCCGGCAGTAACAGCGCCGGCGGGTGGCTCCGCCCGCTGGTGCTGTTTTACCCATCAGGCGTCGCGGCAAAGATGGCTGCGGCGTCTGAATTAACGCTGATCGGTGCCGCGCACCGATCAGTGCGGTGATCGGCATAAGCACAGCTATGCTGCACCGATCCGATCACCGGGCATTGTGGTGGGGAGCCTTGGGAAGGCTCCCGTCACTTACCCTGGCCGGTTTGCCCCACTTCCGTCCGCAGACAGGAAGTGGGGAAACCGCCATCTTTGTACACCCTAATGCATTGCCTATGCAATGCATTAGGTTGTATTAACAATCGCGCCACCTAGTGGTCAAGTACCACAGGTGGCCTCAATGTTACAGTAAAAAAAATAAATAAATAAAGTTTAAAAGTACAAAAAAAAAAGTATTAAAAGTTCAAATTACCCCCCTTTTCCCCATTTTATAAATAAAATCATTAAAATAATAAAAAAGTTACACATATTTGATATCGCAACGTCCGAAAAAGTCCGATCTATAAAAATATAACATTGTTTATCCCATACGCTGAACACCGTAGAAGAAAAAAAATTCCAAACGCCAAAATTGCGTTTTTTGGTCATTTTACGTCACTCAAAAAATGGAATAAAAATTATCAAAAAAGTCGCATGCATTCCAAACTGCTAGCGATAAAAAGTATACTTCAGCCCGCAAAAAATGCCCCCTCACTGATTTCCGTAGGTGTTAGTACAAAAAGGTTATTGGTCGCACAAAATGGCGCCGTGGCGCAAATTTCAAAAATAGAAAATGTTTGGAATTTTTTTACGGTACCAAAACATAACGGAAACCCTACATGTTTGGTATTGCCGGATGCGTTACAACCTGAAAAATACAGATAACACATTATATTTACCGAAGATTGAACGCCGTAAAAGCAAAACCCCCGCAAACATAGCAAAAATACATTTTTTTTCACAATTTGTCCCACTTGGAATTTTTTTGCGGTTTCCCAGTATATTCTATAGTATAGTGAATAACACCATTAGAAAGTACATCTTGTCCCGCAAAATAAAAGCCCTCATGTATCTATGTAGGTGGAAAAATAAAGAAGTTATGGCTTTCAGAAGGCGAGGAGGGAAAAACGAACGTGTCACCCAAAAAAAACGCCTGGTCCTTAAGGGGTTAATTTCGTTAGCCTCATATTATTGTTCATTTTATATACACATCGGTACAACTTCATGAGTCTTATCATTTGATTTCAGCCATGTACAGTTTTATTGTAGATTGCATTAGAAAACCCATAAGAGCGTCGCTCGCTCTCCCGTTGGTCCAAATAATCCCGCCTCTTTTAACTTAGCCAATCACAAACAGAGCTTGCTCTGCATTTATTTTCCCCATAGAACTCTATGAGAAGGTAGCTCACCCGCTAATTGGCTAAGCTGGATAAGCGCCTCTTCCCCCCATCCAATCATAGTACTAGAATATTTCCCATAGACAGTAATAACTTTTAGGGCGCCCTTCTATCGCCCCCTTCTTGCTCCACTCAAAATAGACGCACTACATATGATTGGTGGAATCATATCTGCCGCCTGGGCTCAACCAATCAGCTCTTTTCTGCCTTTTGTACTGTATTTTGAACTGTCCGCCTTTGCATTTGATTGGTCAATACTTCTCCATAGGTTATAATGGTTCACTGTCGCTCCTATTCTGATTGGCTGGTTTATGCCAACCAATGAGAAGCGCTTACAGAATTTGAATTACGTTATTTCCCGGCAATTTCGAATATCCCAATTCCCGATGTTGCGCCAGTCTGGGCGACAAACGCATTGTTAGTGATTTTATTTCTGTCTGTTTATAGAAGGTTTGAGTTCTTTTACAGAGAATGTTTTACGCTTAATAAAAACGATTTATTTACTAATACTCCATGCCTCACGGCGCTGAGATTTCAGTGCCCCGATCTGTCCATAGACTACAATGGGAGAAAGTAGCTCGCGCTCTGATTGACCGGGATAGCCAAGCCCCCGCTAGCTCAACCAATCAGCTCTTTTCTGCATTACTGTATTTTGAACGGTCCCGCCGTTGAATTTGATTGGTCAATATTTCTCCATAGGTTATAATGGGTCCCTGTCGCTCCTATTCTGATTGGCCAGGATTGCCAAGCCCCCGCTAGCTCAACCAATCAGCTCTTTTCTGAATTTTTACTGTATTTTGAACTGTCCCGCTTTTGAATTTGATTGGTCAATATTTCTCCATAGGTTTTAATGGGTCACTGTCGCTCCTGTTCTGATTGGCTGGTTTCTGCCGACCAATGAGAATAGCTTACAGAATTTTAATTACTGTATTTCCCGGCAATTTCCACGATCCTAATTCCTTATGTTGCGCCGTACTAGATTTTTGGAAACTGTTTTTTTTATTTATTTTTTTTTTTTTTGAAGGTTTGAGCTCTTTTTCTGATAATGTTTTACACCTAATAAAAGCGATTTTTTTTGGAATCATACTCCATGCCTCACGGAGCGGAGAGCTGAGATGCATTTCTTTTACGATCTTCTATATGTTTCCTCTCATGTTACGTTCTTGCTTCACTTCGACTCTTCCGGCTCATTTAGACCAACTTCAAATAGGTCTGCCTGTCAGAGCTGGCGAGCGCTGCAATGCGCCGCACTTTTCCTACCCGCGATCATGCATGCCTCGGAGTTTTGGAATGAGCCGCGTCCCGCCCCAGAACGCCCACACCGCGCCCATTACTCGCCCCTTCATTTTAGGCGCAGCCAAAAGTGGCGAAGGATGCGCCTAACATCGCATCCCTGCTTCTGACAGGGGATTCAGATCGGTGAGTCGCCGTTTTCGCCAGAAAACAGGCGCAACTTCCTATGTGTTAACCCTATGAAAAATTAACCCTTAAAATTTATGAATAGTGAGGTTCAGTACCACTGAACTAGTGTTTGACCCTTCATTGTTCATTGAAGTATCACACCTATCAAAAAGACAAATTCTAGATCCTGATCTTTTACTTATTCACAAGTGCATAGAATAAATAAACCGGGTGCAGTGTTCAAAAAGCGGACTGTTATCAGGATCATTTTAGATTGGTTGGTGTAGTGAGTTGATTTTGTTATAGACACCTTGCATATCATTAGATTAGCTTTCCATATGTTTTTTTTCTCAAAAAGGAGAACTAGATTCAGCCCAAGAGAGAACACTGACTAAAATTTTCTTAGTGAATGTTTCCCTACTTGTTTGTACAAAGAAAACAAGAAAGTGACGTACAATAAATAGTTTCCAAGCAGGATAAGTCCTAATCCTTGAATAAATTGAAGACAACTGTATGTGTTGTGTTGTTATACTTCAAATATAGGAAGATAGGGTTTGATCTTTTTCATTATAGCCCAATAGTTAAACATTTATAGCAAAGAGAAATATAAGAGAAATATAAGATATAATTCATGTGGTCTTTAATTTATGCTCTTTTTATGTATTTCTGTACAAAAGGCTCTTTATATGCATAAGCCATTTATGATAAACCTATAGTATCACTAGAGACAACATTTTTTTAACAGTTGATTTCAAAATGAGCTCAGTCTATAAATCTAGACCTTCAAGGTCACATAAACTTAATGAATTCTTACAAGGCAAAAGTCACAGGCATACTTTTCATATTATAAATTATGCAATTGCTGTGTGCCATGTTCTCCCAACTGAGAACACTTAGGTTGCATGTGAGTCAAAGTAATTCCTCAGTTTTTTCATGACTGACAGCAGACCAAACGTAGCTACAAAATTCTAGCCAATATCTATACTTTTTAAATTGTATCTGGTGAATACCATACCTTTAAAATACCCTTTAATGGAAATCTAAGTGGATAAACAAGAGTCACTCTTCAGGATAAAATGGAAAGAAAGCAGTTAAAAATAGCTTTTTCTATTTTTTTTGCTTTACTTTTCTTGCTTTTTGTGTACATTGACTTGAATCAGTGCTGTGCAATGCTTCAATTGTTGCTATATGCACAATTAAAAAAATATTTCTATCTCACTCATTTATGGTTTATCCACAGGATTTATTATGCATGATTATGCATGTACCTCTCCCCAGAACAGGGGTCACCTGAAACCTTGTCCCGTTTCATGCCACAGCCACTATGCCATAAATGTGTTACATAGGAATGCTCTCTTATTAATTATAGCAAGGTTCCACACAGATTTCAGCTCATTGCTGCTGATCCCATAAGGAACATGCTTCGTGATCAGCTAACTAACATAGGTCTCTTCTAACAAAGGTGAATTTCTAAAGCACACAGACCCTTTAAAATTATTACAAAATAATATAGGAGGACCCTGATAACATCACAGATCAGTCTATATTTTCTGTTACAGTATATATGTTAATGGTCACGCACACCTTTAGGGTAAAGGGGGGAGGAGCCGGGTGCGAGGTGAGACCGGATTATCAAATCCACATATAGTCAAAATTATATTCACCGCACACCGATAAGTGATAACTAGAGTATTTATTAGTGTTTTACAGGAGCAGATACATAAATGCACCAAATTTCAAAAAACAAATCCTGAACAGATGTTTTACAATAAGTAATCTATAGTGAGAATTTGTTTCTTTAGGAAGTAAGAAAAGGATGTCATAATGGACGACGTTTCGGCTAGTAGCCTTTTTCGAGAGACATCTGGAATAGGAAAGACAAAATAAGTGATGGAAGGTATAAAGTTACAATAATCAATGAAGAAAAAAAGAGAAAATAAGTAGTAAAACAGTGTAAATAAAGAGGAGTAATAGATGACCTAACTAAAGGGGGAATAAACAAAAAGAAGAATAGACTAGAAAAACTAAAGAAAGAAGAAATAGAATTGAAGAATTGAACAAAATGTACTGATAGAGAGAATAGTACATAACATAATATAAGAAAGGTGTCATAAGACTTACCACAAGGGGTCACTAAGGAGGAGGAAATGTTTTGGAAGAAGTGTATCTATGTAGTAGGGCTAAGGAATAAATATAGAGAGGTAAGTAAGCCAATATTAGCGAAAATGCTGGGAATAGTAGGGAATATATAGGACCAGTGGTGACAATTACCATAAGTATAAGGAGCGTCCCCTGGGATAGCAGCCGCTGGAGGCAGTGAAAACCGGCCTGGATGAGGCTATAAGTAAAGGGTATAGAAGGTAAGGACGGGCTGCAAAAGCTGAATCGTAGGTGGTATAGAGGTAGTAGTACATACCGAGGTGTGGAGGAATGGCGGCGGGACGTCCGGAGCCCTTAGCGAGGCATCAGCAAATGCCGATGTCTCCGGCGTCCGGATATACCCGGAGCGCAGGCGCGAAACGATCGCGCATGCGCATTACGCCAATGGGGGACAAAGAGGTAAAGGGCATAGAATAGTGGAGTGCGCGTGCGCCAGATGTCGCGCAGGCGCAGAGAGGGTAAAGCGGGATTAGAGAAGAGGAATGAATGAAAGATATATAAACCGGGGAAGCAGAAAGTAGAAATGAGTGAATGTAAGGTGAAGAGAGAAAGAAAAATTGGGAAATATGTAAAATAAACATAGGGTAAGAAAGAAAATAACAGAAGAATGCTAAAAATAGAGGGTAAAAAATGTAAAATATAGATTCTAAGAGGGACATACAGAGAGGACAACGATGACAAAGATGACAGAAGATGACATAAAGATGTAGCCGTGGTATCGGGGAGGATACCTAGAGGAGGTTACCATGATATAGAAGAAGATAAGTAGGTATAAAGTCCATACAGTATCCGTATCATTTGATCTAAAGATAAAAAGATAAAGTAAATGGATAATTATATTGACATAAAATTACATTATAATACAAGTGTTAACACAAGTATTGGATAAAACTCAAAAAAAGACATGCTATTGTTAATAGCGCATATCGTATTCTCGATTCAGACCAGAAGGCTCAAGTGTCCCTAATGTATATATCCAGTATCGTTCTCTTCTGAGTAGGGTGGCTATCCTGTTACCACCTCTACGAGGTATGGGAACTTGTTCGATTACTTGAAAACGTAATTGCGAAGGTTGATGTTTGTGAAGTGCGAAATGCGCCGGGATGGGAAGAAGGTTTTCTTTACACCGGATAGTTGATTTGTGCTTTGACACTCTGTCTTTAATAGCTTGGGAGGTTTGACCCACATATGCTTTACCGCATGGGCATTTCAGCAGATACACCACAAAGTTGGAGCGGCAAGTGAAATAACCTTTAATGGGAAAACTTTGTCCTGTTAATGGATGTGTGAAAAATTCACCTTTTGTTACAGATGAACATTGTGCACAGTTCAGGCAGGGGAACGTGCCTCTCTTTGTTGTGGTATGAGTGAGCTGTCTGGTAATGGGGCGCATGGGACCAACATCTGCCTTGACTAACCGGTCACGTAGATTTCTGTCTTTTTTGTAGCACTGGCGAGGGAGTTTCTTACAAGCCGTTATTTGTGGATAAGATCTCTTTAGGATGGGCCAATGCTTGCGTATGATATGATGAATTTTAGGCATGAATGGGTGATATTTAAGTACCAGGGGTATACGTTCCATGGTGTGTTCAGGAGATCTGAATGTTCTATCATTGGAACCTATTGTAGTAGACATATTAAGTAGTCGTGTGGGGTATCCTCGTTGTTGAAAGCGTGTCTTCATCTCATTAAGTCTCTCTTGTCTCAAGGAGGGATCTTGGACAATGCGATTGACCCGTGTGAATTGAGAACGGGCTAGAGAGCATTTCGTGTGCCTGGAAGGACTGCTATTGTAGTGTAATCCCCTGTGGCGGTCTGTGGGTTTAACATGGAGAGCCGCGGTCAGAGGCCCAGAGGTATCTGACAAAAGGGTAGTATCCAAAAAATCAATTCTACTAGTGTTATGGTGTATAGTAAATTGCAAATCGGGAAGAACAGAATTGAGAAATGAATGGAAAAGAAGGCGAGAAGAAACTGAACCTGTCCAAATGCAAAAAATATCATCAATGTAACGTAGCCAGAGAGTAGAGTGTTCTATGAACAAAGGATGATTATAGACGTGATCCTGTTCAAACATTGCCATATATATATTCGCATACGGGGGTGCCACGTTACTGCCCATGGCGGTACCTTTTTGTTGTGCATAGAATTGACTCCCAAATAGAAAGAAGTTATTATGTAAAATAAGTTGAAGTAGGTCTATGCAGAATTGTTTAGTTAAACTCGAAAAATTGTGCAAATCGAGAAATCTGGATACAGAATCCATACCAAGGGTGTGGTCTATTGAAGTGTAAAGGCTAGTAACGTCCCATGTTACTAGTATATGAGGTTTGAGGACTGGAGAAATGGTTCTAATTTTGTTGAGGAAATCTCCTGTATCAAGGAGAAAAGAAGGTGTGGATCTGACTAAGGGTGTCAAGATTTTTTCGAGAAGAACTGCGAGAGGGGAGAGGATGGAATCTGTGGAGGCTACAATAGGTCGACCAGGATGTTTTTGGGGTTGTTTGTTCATTTTTGGGATGATGTAGAAGACTGGAGTGATGGGATATTGGTTAACAAGAAACTCTGCGGTTTTAGTATCAATTACTTCTAAAGTTTTGTAGTGTTCGGTAAGATTCATAATCTGAATTTTGATAGAGGGGGTCGGGTCTCTATCAATTGGTTTGTATGTTGCATGGTCAGATAATTGTCGTTGTATTTCTCTAAGGTACATGTCCCTATCCATAATCACTATGGCCCCACCTTTATCAGCTGGCTTGATTATTATATCTTTGGCCTGCTGAAGGCCATTAAGGGCATGTTGTTCGTCTTTAGTTAAGTTTGATCGGTATTTGAATTGTCCCTGTTGAATTTGTGATAGGACAGAGGTCATGTCTTGTTGGACTAAGGAAATAAACGTTTCTACCGGATGGTGTCTAGACGGTGGGGTGTAATTGGACTTGGTGCGTATATTTAGATTAGATAACGAGAACATCGGTGTAGATTCTTGTGGTCTAGTTTCTCTCTCCGGTAACAGGTTGAAGTGAGTTTTAAGTCTGATTAGACGAAAAAATCTATGTAGATCTTCGTCTAGAGTAAATGAATCAAAGGGAGCGGTAGGGCAGTAGGACAAACCTTTACTCAAAAGGGAGATTTCAGCGGGTGTAAGGTTTCTAGAGGAGATATTGTATACTAAAAGGGACTCACCTGAGAGCGTGTCAGGACTCGAGGTGCTATTCCTCCTCTTTCCCCTACGTACACGTTTCTTCGGTATGTCCGTCTTTGTCGTGATCGTCCTCTCCCTAAAAAAGACTGTCCAGTGTAACTGGTAGATAAATCACTGTCAGAACTTGAGGTAATATGGTACCTAGAAGAACGATTGTAGGATGAGAATTGGTGGCCACTCTGTTGCTGTTGCCACTTATATACTGAGTCATTAAGATAATCCTCGGTATCCCGAATAAATTTACTTCTTTTTTTCGATTCGTTGTTCGTTCTAAAGTCTGTGATGGTTTTGTCGATCTTGTCCTTCAAAGATGTCCACTCTTCGGTCGAGATGGACGCACTTAGTTGTTGTTCAATAGATTCTATCTTCTTGGAAGATTCAGATAGCTTGGTTTGGAGGGTCTCGATGGTTAATAAAATGAGATCAAAAGAACATTTGTTCAGAATGTTTTTGAATTTGGTGCAATACTCCGAGTCATCGGAGAAAATAGTTGGCCTAAGGTGACTACGTAGGCCCCTTGGGACCCTTTGTACTTTATGGTACTCAGTCAGAGTAGCCGCGTGGAGTTGGTAGGCAGTAAATTTGCGTAATTCTTTCTCGTAATCTCTTGTTCTCAATTCTGATGGAGGGATGTGTAGAAAATCCCTAGGTAAGTCAGAGTTTGAGATTATCCTCTCTGCCTCTAAGTCTGAATATGCAAAGGTTTCGGACGTCATTGATTTGGGTGATTATTTGGGTGCGAAAAACCAAAAGTAAGTATATAGTATATATGTTAATGGTCACGCACACCTTTAGGGTAGAGGGGGGAATAGCCGGGTGCAAGGTGAGACCGGATTGTCAAATCCACATATAGTCAAAATTATGTTCACCGCACACCGATAAATGATAACTAGAGTATTTATTAGTGTTTTACAGGGGCAGATACATAAATGCACCAAATTTCAAAAAACAAATCCTGAACAGATGTTTTACAATAAGTAATCTATAGTGAGAATTTGTTTCCTTAGGAAGTAAGAAAAGGATGTCATAATGGACGACGTTTCGGCTAATAGCCTTTTTCGAGAGACATCTGGAATAGGAAAGACAAAATAAGTGATGGAAGGTATAAAGTTACAGCAATCAATGAAGAAAAAAAGAGAAGATAAGTAGTAAAACAGTGTAAATAAAGAGGAGTAATAGATGACCTAACTAAAGGGGGAATAAACAAAAAGAGGAATAGACTAGAAAAACTAAAGAAAGAAGAAATAGAATTGAAGAATTGAACAAAATGTACTGATAGAGAGAATAGTACATAACAATATAAGAAAGGTGTCATAAGACTTACCACAAGGGGTCACTAAGGAGGAGGAAATGTTTTGGAAGAAGTGTATCTATGTAGTAGGGCTAAGGAATAAATATAGAGAGGTAAGTAAGCCAATATTAGCGAAAATGCTGGGAATAGTAGGGAAAATATAGGACCAGTGGTGACAATTACCATAAGTATAAGGAGCGTCCCCTGGGATAGCAGCCGCTGGAGGCAGTGAAAACCGGCCTGGATGAGGCTATAAGTAAAGGGTATAGAAGGTAAGGACGGGCTGCAAAAGCTGAATCGTAGGTGGTATAGAGGTAGTAGTACATACCGAGGTGTGGAGGAATGGCTGCGGGACGTCCGGAGCCCTTAGCGAGGCATCAGCAAATGCCGATGTCTCCGGCGTCCGGATATACCCGGAGCGCAGGCGCGAAACGATCGCGCATGCGCATTACTCCAGAGGGGGACAAAGAGGTAAAGGGCCTTTGTCCCCCATTGGCGTAATGCGCATGCACGATCGTTTTGCGCCTGCGCTCCGGGTATATCCGGACGCCGGAGACATCGGCATTTGCTGATGCCACGCTAAGGGCTCCGGACGTCCCGCCGCCATTCCTCCACACCTCGGTATGTACTACTACCTCTATACCACCTACGATTCAGCTTTTGCAGCCCATCCTTACCTTCTATACCCTTTACTTATAGCCTCATCCAGGCCGGTTTTCACTGCCTTCAGCGGCTGCTATCCCAGAGGACGCTCCTTATACTTATGGTAATTGTCACCACTGGTCCTATATATTCCCTACTATTCCCAGCATTTTCGCTAATATTGACTTACTTACCTCTCTATATTTATTCCTTAGCCCTACTACATAGATACACTTCTTCCAAAACATTTCCTCCTCCTTAGTGACCCCTTGTGGTAAGTCTTATGACACCTTTCTTATATTATGTTATGTACTATTCTCTCTATCAGTACATTTTGTTCAATTCTTCAATTCTATTTCTTCTTTCTTTAGTTTTTCTAGTCTATTCTTCTTTTTGTTTATTCCCCCTTTAGTTAGGTCATCTATTATTCCTCTTTATTTACACTGTTTTACCACTTATTTTCTCCTTTTTTTCTTCATTGATTACTGTAACTTTATAGCTTCCATCACTTATTTTGTCTTTCCTATTCCAGAGGTCTCTCGAAAAAAGGCTACTAGCCGAAATGTCGTCCATTATGACATCCTTTTCTTACTTCCTAAAGAAACAAATTCTCACTATAGATTACTTATTGTAAAACATCGGTTCAGGATTTGTTTTTTGAAATTTGGTGCATTTATGTATCTGCCCCTGTAAAACACTAATAAATACTCTAGTTATCACTTATCGGTGTGCGGTGAACATAATTTTGACTATATTTTCTGTTAAGCAGTGAGGGATTTTCTTTTCGAAGGGTTTTTGCCATGAGCCTATAGAAGTTTTTCCTCTTCCATCTGCAATTACTGTACTTGAACAATGCATTTCCCCGCTGTCATTCTGGTTGATCAGGGAAATTAGAGATATTGTCAAAAATAATGATGTATTAGAACAGGAGTGTGTCAATGATATCAGATGACTTGCTGCGTGTCCCTGGGGAAAATGGTACTAAGACCTGATAGATAGAGGATGTTACAACCTTTTACATACAGTGAATTTGTTGACTTCTTTAAGGTTACAGCTGCATGATTGGTAATTTAGTGATATGTGAATTTCAACTGACTATATTGAAATGTGTTACAGGGGCTGTCTGATTTGAAAAAAACAACATTAGTGGGCTTGAAAAGAAGTAAATTGAAAAAAAATAGAAGACTCATCTTTCCAACTGGCTCCATTCCAGCACTGAGCATCAGTATCACTGCTCCTGGCTGATGATGTCACATTCACTGTTCACATGACCCGGCAGTCTTTCACAGGTCTTAGCAGTCTGTTCTTGTTCTGTTTGTGACATCAGCAAGTGTCACGGGACCAGAGCTTAGTGTTGGACTATAGCTGGTTGGAAAAGTGAGTCTTTCAATTTTTTTTATTCATCCCTTCCTGGACCACAGTTTTTTGTAACAACTGGACAATCCCTTTGAGCCACAGAAAAATGCAAAAAGTCTCTGAGATAGAGGCAGATATTCTAAAAATATCTTCAGGAAAACAGAAGGAATAGTGCTACCTGGTGAAAGATTTTGAGAGTTATTTCAGGTGGTAGACTGTTGTGTAAACATTCGACAGATATTTACCGAATGTTATTTATTTGAGTTTTATTGTAACAGTCGTTTCAGCTGATAATATAAAAAAAAAAGATTTTGTTAACAACTAACAGTTTAGAAAACCTAAAATTGTGACATCTTTCTTTTCGCCAATATATATTTTACAGTACACTATTATATCTTTATAATGTTTTAAAGTAACAAACTCTTAAAACTGTGGATGAGTTTCAGAGTCCTTGAAAAGGTTAGATGTATGTGTGCCATGTTTTGCTCAATTTTAATTCAATGTAATTACAGAGATCACACAGTTTCTCAAAAGATTACAACACTCCTTAAAGGATTGAACATCTGTTAACCAAAAAAATCCATGTTAATTGATAAAACAGCAGGGTTTGTTTAGTGGAAAATCCACTTAAGAACTGTTCTTTAACCTGCAAACAAAAACATTTACTGTGCTGAAAAATGGGAGTTAAATTATGTTAAATAAGACACTCATTCTGGACAGTGAACATCTCGCTCTTATGGGCCACACTGCAGCTGCAATGTGGGGCAGCGGATGAGGCTCATGCTCTTGCTCCTCTGGTCCCATCTACTCACCACTCCATGCTCCTGCTCTGCTGCAGCCTCCTGTTCTGTGCCGACATGCGCCAACCCGCTCCTAGGGTGCAAATTTGCTGGCTCTCTGAAATTCAAGGGACCAGCGCAACGGTGATTGGGTAATCAGCAGGTACTAACCATATATCCTGTTCTCTCCCCCTCTGCCACTTGGTTGGTGTATTTAGGTGGTGTTTGGAGAGTATTGCTCTATAATGAATATGAATATGTCTCAGCCTATCAATTTTGTATCTACTGTACTCCAGCCGCCACCACAAGTAAGTCAGGAGTAATGACATGGGAGTCTCTCATCATACAAGATCAACTGGCCTTGTGCCAGGCTCTGACAAAAATCAGAAGGCTCCTTAGACTTTGCTACGTGACGTGGCTTACACTACTGCTTGCAGTGGTACAGCGGATTCACCTCCTGGTACCAAATGGTTGTGAATACCACCAGTGTGTCCCTGCCTGAACTTCAGGACATTTCTGCTGTTGTGGTCCACTAGAGTATCCGAATTGACCAACTAGTGGATGCCATGCACAACCTAGCAGTCTGCCTACAACCGGCTACATCTGCTTCACCACCTCCAGCAAGTCCGACTACTGCTGCCTATCAGGTTCCCATGGGTCTTACGCTACGTCTTTCTTTGCCACAGAATTACAATGGAAATCCCAAGACCTGCAAAGGTTCCTTAGTCACTGCTCCATCCACATGGAGATGATGGCTAACCAATTTCATTCAGAATGAGCAAAGTTGGCATTTATTATGTCTCCTGTCAGGCAAAACCTTGGCCTGGGCCACTCCCTTTTGGGATCAAGGGGATCTGGTTACCACCAACATTCATGTCTTTCTTGAGACGTTCTGTAATGTATTTGACGAGCCTTTTCTGCTGTGGCTTCTCTGTTACGCCTATTATAAGGTGACTCCACAGTCAGGCAATTCGCGGTCCATATTGACATATATTAAAAAAAGTTTACAGAAGGGCTTCATCCGATGCTGGATTCATCTTCATAGAGAAGAAGAATGGCTCTCTTCGCCCCTACATAGACTACCGGGGAGTCAACAAAATAATGATCCAAAACTGGTATTCATTGCCGCTAGAGATGGGCGAATTTCTCAAAAATTCGATTCGGTCACTTCGCGGAATTTTTCGACAAAATTAGTTTAGGTCCGAATTACTTCGGCACGAATTGCGTTAAAAAACAGCTATTTCCAGGCTGCACAGAGCCTGAAGGGTGCTGTAGAACATTGTGCCATGCTTAAATATGCAGAGGGAGCTTGGTTTGGTCTTCATACAATGTTGTGCTTTAGTATGACACGCAGATGACTGCCGTCACTCTTAGAATCGCTTCACTATAAAATTCCCTGGGCACTTAAGAGGGCAAAACTGACCAAAAAACTCAAGCGGGAATGTAGCCTGATAAAGTCATGCCAACAAAAGCTGTAAAAAAACAAGCTGAAACCTCAGGTGGCAACATTAGTGACAGAGTGTGGAGGTGACGGCGGCAGCCAAAGCAGCATGAGGTCAGAGAGTGGCACAATGACATTCTGGAGGTGGCAAAAACAGGAGTAGGCCACAGAGTGGCACAAAGACACAGTGTGGAGGTCACGGCAGCAGCAGAATGAGGTCAGGCAGTGGCACAATGACATTCTGGAGGTGGCAAAAACAGGAGTAGGCCACAGAGTGGCACAATGACACAGTGTGTAGGTCACGACAGCAGCAGCATGAGGTCAGGCAGTGGCACAATGACATTCTGGAGGTGGCTAAAACAGGAGTAGGCCACAGAGTGGCACAATGACAGAGAGTGGAGGTCACGGTAGCAGCAGCATGAGGTCAGGCAGTGGCACAATGACATTCTGGAGGTGGCAAAACAGTAGTAGGCCACAGAGTGGCACAATGACACAGTGTGGAGGACACGGCAGCAGCCACAGCAGCAGTATGAGGTCAGGCAGTGGCACAATGACATTCTGGAGGTGGCAAAACAGTAGTAGGCCACAGAGTGGCACAATCACACAGTGTGGAGGTCACAACAGCAGCAGCAGCATGAGGTCAGACAGTGGCACAATGACTTTCTGGAAGTGGCAAAAAAGGAGTATGCCACAGAGTGGCACAATGACACAGTGTGGAGGTCACGGCAGCAGCAGCAGCATGAGGTCAGACAGCACAATGACATTCTGGAGGTGGCAAAACAGTAGCAGGCCACAGAGTGGCACAATGACAGAGAGTGGAGGTGATGGCGGCAGGAGCAACAGCATGAGGTCAGAGTGGCACAATGACAAAGCGTGGAGGTGGGTGGCAATAACAGTCCCTGGTAAAGATGGTTGGTGGCAGATGGAGAAACTGGCAGCAGATGTGTGGCATCAGGCAGGTGGCGGCATCAGAATAGTGGCTGAGGCAGGTAATTTGAACCCAGACTCATTTCTCACAGTTTGGGTGAGGCGTCATGGCTGAGGTAGTCTGACGCTTAAGGCACTGGTGTGTGGAAATCCTGGCTGATCCACGCCTGATTCATCTTGACAAAGGTCAGTCGTTCCACATTTCCCGTGGACAAGCGGGTTCTCCTTGGGGTAACGATGGCCCCCGCCGCACTGAACACCCGCTCTGATGCCACACTACTGGCCGGGCAGGACAGCTTCTCCACTGCAAACTCGGCAAGTTGCGGCCACACATCCAGTTTGGCTGCCCAGTAGTCCAGCGGATCTTCTAACTGGGGTGGCAGAGTGCTGTCCAAGTAGGCCACCACCTGTTGGTTCAGGGACTGCTCCAGGTCCTGCTGCTGGCGACTACCCTCCTCACTAGGCGGGTGAAGGAAGCTGCTCATCAGTGACTCCAGACTTAGGTTGCTGCTGATGGAGCTGGTACTGCTCCTACCCCCCCACCTTCCCCCAGCAGCCGCGGCAGTAGTACGTGAGCGCTGAGGAACCCCCCAGTCAGACCTGTCAGAGGAGGGACGATGCCGCACATAGGCAGCGGCCAACTGACTACGGAGGATTTCTCTATAGTATTTGAGTTTGTCCTCCCTCTCAATAGCTGGGAAAAAGGCTCCCATTTTGGACCGGTAGCGAGGGTCCAATAGGGTGGAGAGCCAGAAGTCATCCCTCTGCTGGATGGTGACTATTCGGCTGTCACTAGCCAGGCAAATCAGCATGCTGCGGGCCATCTGCACAAGTGACTCCGAGGGGCTCCCTGCCTCCATCTCCACTGTATACTGCCACGGTGCTTGCGGGTCATCTGCCTCGTCTTCCTCATCTCCATCTACCTCCTCCAGCTGCTCCTGCTCCTCCTCTCTTGTCACCTGGGTAGAAAATCCACTCATTTCACCAGACAATGCTTCTGATCCAATGTCCTCCTCCTCCTCCATTTCAGTCCCCACCGGACTCATGTGGCCGCGAGATGTAGTCGCCACGTCTCCAGTCCCCTGCCCAGACAGATTTTTCAGCATCTGTTCCAGGACATGAAGCAGTGGAACGACGTTATTCATCCCGTAGTCCTGGCGACTGACAAATAACGTGGCCTCCTCGAATGGCCTCAACAAACGGCAGGTGTCACGCATGAGCTGCCACTGGCTGACATCAAAGTTACACAAGGGAGTACTCCTGTCCGCCTGGATCATCAAAAAATCGTTAATGGCCTTTCTTTGTTCATACAGTCGGTCCAACATGTGCAGGCTGGAATTCCAACGGGTGGAAACATCGCATATCAGAGTGTGTTGGAGGAGGCCGTTTTGCCGCTGCAACTCGAGGAGGGTGTTCGTGGCTTGTAGGAATGGATGAAGTGCATGCACAGTTTCCTGGCCATTTTCAAAATCTTCTGAAGATCGTTGGAAGACTTCAGGAACCTTTTCACAACCAGATTGAACACATGCGCCATACAGGGCGCATGAACCATCCCTCCTCGGTGCAGCGTGGACACCATGTTCCTCCCATTGTCCGTCACCATGGTTCCGATTTGCAGTTGGAGCGGAGAAAGCCACACATTGATTTCTTGCTGCATGACGCGGAGCAGTCATCCCCTGTGTGATTTCGTTCGCCGAGGCAAGTCAGGTGTAGAACTGCGTGACACCGCTGTGCCCTACACATGTGGTATGATGGAGCAGTACTTGTGGAGGCTGAGATGGTGGTGGTGGTGGAGGAGGAGGCGGACATTGGCGCAGGAGCCGCAGTTTGACAACGTGGAGGAGAAAGCGGCGTCTCCTGTCCAAGTTGTTGGTGTGCCTGGGCCGGAAGCACATTCACCCAATGGGCCGTAAAGGACATGTACTGGCCCTGACCGTAGTTACAGCTCCACACGTCCGCGCTGCCGTGCACCTTGGTACAAACCGATAAGCTCAAAGACTGGCCCACTTTCTGTTCTACATATTTATGAAGTGCTGGTACTGCCTTTTTGGAAAATAAATTATGGCTTGGAACTCTCCATCTCGGCTCGGCACAAGCCATTAGTTCTCTGAATGGTGCAGAGTCCACCATTTGGAAAGGGAGGGACTGCAGTACCAACAACTTGGACAGGAGCACGGTCAGCTTCTGCACCTTAGGATGGTTGGACGCATACTGTTGTCTCTTTGCAATCGCCTCGCTGAACGACTGCTGGCGCCATGAGTAGCGAGGAGCAGGAGCATCTGGACCGGGAGATGATGGCAAAGAGAAACAGCTCCCTTCTGCAGAGGTGGTGGAGCCTTGACTGGCTGCAATGGCATGCGTGCCACTGGCCGCTGCTGCTGCGGTGGCAGGATGGACCACCACATCTGAGCCACGTTTCTCCCAGGCCACCGGATGGTGACGCTGCATGTGTTGACGCAGGGCCGTGGTGCCAACGTTAGCTTCCTGGTCATGCTTCACTTTCTGCCCACGGATTCTACATATACCCATATTCGGCTCCTCTGGTATCTTAGCAAAGAACTGCCACACCGCCGAGTATCTGATTTTACCGCCAACGCTCCGCACTGAGTGACTACTGCCGCCGCTGCCTCGCTGAGCCCCTGTGCCGCTACTTTCTTGGACCTGCGAAGCGAGTTTTCTACCCCGTGGCTGCTTGGCTCCCGACCTTACACTGCTGCTACCCTGCTGACTCACGGCCACACAACCCAGTTGCTGGCTGCGCAGCTGCCTGACGCGCAAGCTGACGCCCTCTTCTCCTGACGATGATGAAGCCCTTGCTTCACCCGGCTCCCAAGTGCGGTCGGCTACATCATTATTGTTTCATCTTCACTGCTGTCCTCCTCACCAGTCTTGGTATGCAGAGGCTGACCCCTCACAACATTACCTCCCATGCCACTCTCCACATCTATACTTTGCCACCTACTGCAAGAAGCGGATGATATAGGCCCCATTTCTTCGCTGCCAAGTAGCTGCTGACTTCCCTCCTCAAATTGTTCAGGAAAATTGTCTTTTTTGGCGGTGAAATAATAGGTTTCTTTTAGTCACCACAGCAGCAGAACAACGCTTAATTAACCCCTGGATGTAAATTGCGCCAAACAATTGAGCAACCACAAACTATGAGCTTTGTAGTGTGTTACAATGGCATGTTTTTTACGCTACACAACAAGAGGAAAACTTGTAATTAACCTTCGCTTGTGAATTATGCTACAGGCAAAATGTCTTTTTTGGCGGTGAAATAAACAGTTTCTTTTAGTCACCACAGCAGCAGAACAACGCTTAATTAACCCCTCGATGTAAATTGCGCCAAAAAACTACCAGCTTTGTAGCGTGTTGCAATGGCGTGTTTTTTACGCTACACAACAAGAGGAAAACTTGTAATTAACCTTCGCTTGTGAATTATGCTACAGGAAAAATGTCTTTTTTGGCGGTGAAATAAATGGTTTCTTTTAGTCACCACAGCAGCAGAACAACGCTTAATTAACCCCTGGATGTAAATATAGCCAAACAATTGAGCAACCACTATCTACAAGCTTTGTAGCATGTTACAATGGCGTGTTTTTTACACTACACAAAAAGAGGAAAACTTGTAATTAAACTTCGCTTGTGAATTATGCTACAGGAAAAATGTCTTTTTTGGCGGTGAAATAAACGGTTTCTTTTAGTCACCACAGCAGCAGAACAACGCTTAATTAACCCCTGGATGTAAATTGCGCCAAACAATTGAGCAACCACAAACTACTAGCTTTGTAGTGTGTTACAATGGCGTGTTTTTTACGATACACAACAAGAGGAAAACTTGTAATTAACCTTCGCTTGTGAATTATGCTACAGGAAAAATGTATTTTTTGGCGGTGAAATAATAGGTTTCTTTTAGTCACCACAGCAGCAGAACAACGCTTAATTAACCCCTGGATGTAAATTGCGCCAAACAATTGAGCAACCACAAACTATGAGCTTTGTAGCGTGTTACAATGGCATGTTTTTTACGCTACACAACAAGAGGAAAACTTGTAATTAACCTTCGATTGTGAATTATGCTACAGGAAAAATGTATTTTTTGGCGGTGAAATAAATGGTTTCTTTTAGTCACCACAGCAGCAGAACAACGCTTAATTAACCCCTGGATGTAAATTGCGCCAAACAATTTAGCACAACCACACTACCAGCTTTGTAGCATGTTACAATAGCGTGTTTTTTTACACTACACAAAAAGAGGAAAACTTGTAATTAACCGTCGCTTGTGAATTATGCTACAGAAAAATGTCTTTTTTGGCGGTGAAATAAACGGTTTCTTTTAGTCACCACAGCAGCAGAACAACGCTTAATTAACCCCTGGATGTAAATTGCGCCAAACAATTGAGCAACCACAAACTATGAGCTTTGTAGCGTGTTACAATGGCGTGTTTTTTACGCTACACAACAAGAGGAAAACTTGTAATTAACCTTCGCTTGTGAATTATGCTACAGGAAAAATGTCTTTTTTGGCGGTGAAATAATAGGTTTCTTTTAGTCACCACAGCAGCGGAACAACGCTTAATTAACCCCTGGATGTAAATTGCGCCAAACAATTGAGCAACCACAAACTATGAGCTTTGTAGCGTGTTACAATGGTATGTTTTTTACGCTACACAACAAGAGGAAAACTTGTAATTAACCTTCGCTTGTGAATTATGCTACAGGCAAAATGTCTTTTTTGGCGGTGAAATAATAGGTTTCTTTTAGTCACCACAGCAGCAGAACAACGCTTAATTAACCCTTGGATGTAAATTGCGCAAAAGAATTGAGCAGCCAAAAATGAAGTGGTATTTGTATTGTAAAAACGCTGTTTCTTTAAATGAATACAACAGGAACAGGCTTAGATCCCCCTTGGATATTCAATGTGCTGTGAGCAGATAGCATTAACATGTATATGCAGCTGCACTGGACACACACTGGACTTCAGATCCAATACCCCAAAAAATCAGAAATAGAACGTTAAGAGAAGCTCTCTCAGACAAGCTGAGACACCCCCCAAAAATTGCTGTATAAAAATTAGTTCTTTAGTATCAGCTAACATAAGCAGCTGCGGCAGCACCTTCACCGAATCAGTAGAGTGAAAGCGGTATGAGCTCCCAGCGTCGCTCCCGGACTTATATAGTGCGGTGACGTCACAGAATCCCGCCGGTCTCTGATTGGCTTCATCTCTGCACATGTCATGTAGGCTATGCCCTTCTTCCTCCCAGAGTTCTTTGCCCCATGTAACGCCATGTGCTCGCAGCCATTTTATCAATCAAAAGCACACTTCGTTCACGCGAAGTACCCCAAAGTTCGACTTCGTTCCGAACCGAAGTTTTCCTGAAATTTTAAACGAATTCCACTTCGTTAGAATCAATTCGCCCATCTCTAATTGCCGCTGATCTCCAAGCTCTTCAACCGTCTTCATGGAGCCAAGATCTTTACTAAACATGACTTGTGGGGAGCTTACAACCTGATTTGCATTCAAGAAGGTGATGAATGGAAAACCACCTTCAACACCCGTGAAAGTCACTTTGATTATCTCGTTATGCTGTTTGGTTTATGAAGTGCATCTGAACTCTTCCAAGACTTTGTTAACAAGATCTTCAGAGACCTCTTATATATCTGTGTCATGGTTTACCTTGATGACATCTTGATTTTTTTCATCTAATCTTGAAAGTCA
This sequence comes from Phyllomedusa bahiana, assembly GCA_025379985.1. Lineage (NCBI taxonomy): Eukaryota > Metazoa > Chordata > Amphibia > Anura > Hylidae > Phyllomedusa > Phyllomedusa bahiana. The sequence goes on along the minus strand of JAODAL010038911.1, from coordinate 13,200 downwards.
CCTGAATCATGTTCTTATGGTTCCAAGAAGTCTACATAGCAATCATTGCTCAAAGTCCATATAAAAAAAAGTTAGGAATCTTGGATTGTTACAGTAAAAAAAAAGATCTCAGAATCTTCAACTATCAAACTACACTCCATCCTTTCAAAATATAGGTGTCATAGCAAACAGGTGATCATATTGGTTCTTATTCCAAGCAAGAAACTGAAATTGTCAGTGGAAGCAGCAGACAGGCATTTCCCCCATATTGGCCATGGCAAGTGACTTGTAGGATTATATGATAACCATTTAGATAAATGTCTGTTTATATCATAAGAGCATGGCTCAGATTTATCAGAAAGCTTGCTGTCATGGTGTAGCTCTTCATTCTGGCTAATAGAAGAGTTTCTCCTGCATATGCATTTTTTTGACGTATATTGCTGGTTCTTTACAGGAGTATGACCAAACTTGCTGCAATGTGCACCTGATGACACATTTTAATGCGCCAAAGTTTGATGCAGAACTGCCATACAAAGTTTGGCGCATTACACTGTATGTACCATACAAATTTCGGCGCAGTACACTCTATGCCCATACAAAGTTTGGCGCTTTAAACTTTATGTAATGCACCAAACATCTTCATATATGTTGTCATATTCTACACTCCTCTATATCTAGTAAAAATAAAGTAAAGAAAGTATTAAAAAAGGCGCATTCAAATTCATACATTGCCCCATATTTCCTAAAAGGGTATATGGACTTGGTTTAAAGAGCATAATAATAATGTTTATCCTTGCTTTGTCATGTTTGTCCGCAAAGTAAGCTTCCATAATATAACAGCAATGGAAACAGATAAATTGTAAAAAGAAAATAAATATTTTAAAGAAGAATCATCCTTGCATGTACTGTAGCGTTCAGAGCACACTAATATTTCGCAGTTAACAATTAATATTTTAAAGTTAATTTGTGATAGGCTATTCACAGACAAATTGTTAGATGTTAATTCAAAGTAATGACCCTTTGAGAAGAACAAGTCTCCATTTATTTATTTGGTGGAGTTTTTTGTTCAGCTATTTTTCAATGCATACACTAAAAGATGTAAACTATTTAATAGTAAATCACAAAAAATGTTTGCTATAATATTGTAGCAGTGAGCCAATATCAAGATTTATCAGTAAATGCCCATTTCTGTAACATGTAAACACTACTATCAGACTAGGTAAAGATGTCAGCTTTTGACACTGCCTTTTGCCAAAGGGTACCTTGATACCAAGCTAGTAAACTGGTGTTTGCTTCTTCGACTTCCAGCAATCAGCTGTAGTTTGTAAGAGCAAACTGGCAGAAGGTGTTTAATTCCCCTGCAGCACCAGCAGACACTGCAGTTTATATACACCGTTAAAACTTTTTTTTCTTTTGTTACCTTAATACATCATTTATTTAAAAATTAAGCAGCGTTGTAAATAAACTGCATTAATAGTTTACTACTGCTTTTGTGTCTACAACATAGGTTTTATAGTGGTGGGGCAACACCATGCAACATTTTTGCATATATGGTATGATGATGTCTGCAGGTGGCTTGGAACCTTAAGAGGCCGATTTCCATGGTGATCATATGAGTCACATGAACAGGAAGGTGCTAATGTTGTAGTCATGTGATTTGGACTGCCCGCCTGTGGTGGCTATAAAAGTTAACCCCTCCAGTTCTCTATCTCCCTCTGTGATGCTGGCTCCAGACAGCATCTAGCAGACTCAATGGTGCCAAGACTAAACATCCCTAGCGGATCCAGCTCCCACAGCTCCTAGCCTCTCAGTCCCTTAAAAATTAAAATAAAAATAAAAACTTATACTCACTTTCTTCCATTCCCCGGTTCCAGTTTTTGTACTTTTGCAACCTTTATAATGCCGGTTTTAAGTATGGTGTGAGGAATGGTTCATACAAAAGCAAGTTCAAACAACTCACCTGTAGTTAAGCACGTGAATGATCTAAGGGTGCACAGCAACTCCCACAGACCAGTGGTTGTGAAAATAAAGGGCTGGAAAGTTCAGCACCGTTTCTTAAACTATATCAAAATTCCTTTATTGTAAAAGATAGGTTTCCATTTATTCAGAATAAACTGACACATTTCTTGTGAATACACTCTTATTCGTAGTATGTATGCCTAAAAATCACAATATAAGCAACTGACTGACCAATGGCAGCATGGGTGGGTCATTAGCAACAGGTGTTAGATAAATAGAGAAATTGACTAGAGACTTTACACAGCATATCAATAAATATGTTACAGAAAATGAAAAAAATATTATAATGATCAAAAATTATAAAAACAAATGCAATTATATACATATCAATAAATATAAAGGAGATCATTCCTAAGGTTGATACCATTAGGTGATCTCGTCTTTAGTCTCCAAATCCAATAAGCCTCCCTGTATATCAATATCCCTATTCCCTCCTCTTGAGGACAAGTTAACAGTTTCTATACCAAATACTATAAAAGACAAAGATCACCATGTGCACATTAGCAAAATGTTTGGAGGGACCTGAGGAAGTAACACTGGTTGAGTTCACAATATCAGAAATATGCTCCGTAATACGTTTTTGCAATGGTCAGATTGTACATCCAACATAATTGATCAAACAACAGGTACATTCAATGGTGTACACAACATAATTGCTATTGCAATTAAAGGGGTTTTGCCATGAAGTAAAATTGACATGGGAAGCTTGCAAATGAAATAACAAACATTCTCACCATTCATTATTATTAGAAATTCTGCACCGTTTTTGTTTTATTTGCTCCTTTAGTGATCCATTGTTTACAGCTCGTCTCCAGGGGATATGACCAGGGCTGTGAGCTCCTCAGTCCTGGTCAGACATGCTCAGACATCACTTCTCCTCTCAGGCAGCTACTGAATGTTCAAACCCCAGGTGCTGTCACTCTACTCCCATCCTCTGTACTCCTTAGTAATAAGTCAAACAGTGCGATCTCTCATCGAGAAAGTTATATTTTCTTTATACAAGCTTGGTGATAGAGTGGAACCTAAAGTTCTTCCTCTTTTGGGAATAAACCTTCACCCATCATCAAGAATTCCAGCTAAAGATGGGTCCTGATTAGAGATGGGCAAATCGATTCTAACGAAGTGGAATTCGTTTAGAATTTCAGGAAAACTTCGATTCTGAACGAAGTCAAAGTTTGGAGTGATTCGCGGTAACGAAGCGTGTTTTTAATTGATAAAAGGGCTGCGAGCACATGGCGTTACATGGGGCAAAGACCTCTGAGAGGAAGAAGGGCATGACCTACATGACATGTGCAGAGATGAAGCCAATCAGAGACCGGTGGGATTCTGTGACGTCACCGCACTATATAAGTCCGGGCGCGACGCTGGCAGTTCACTCTGCTCTCACTCTGCTGTGTAGGGAAGCTGCTTCTGCTGCAGCCGCTGCTGTTGCTGATATCTCATACTAAAGAACTAACTTTTATACAGCGATTTTTGAGGGGGTGTCACAGCTTGTCTCAGAGACTGCTTCTCTTACGTTCTAATTTTGATGTTGTGGGGTATTTGAATTGAAGTCCAGTGTGCGTCCAATTCAGCTGCAAATACATTTTAATACTATCTGCTCAGTTCTTGAGCACATTGAATATCCAAGGGTTATCTAAGCCTGTTGTTGTTGTATTCAGTTAAAGAAACAGCGTTTTTTACAATCCAAATCCACTTAATTTTTGGTTGCTCATTTCTTTTGCACAATTTAGATCCAGGGGTTAATTAAGCGTTGTTCTGCTGTTGTGGTCACTAAAAGAAATGTTGTTTTTCAACGCCAAAGACAAAATTTTGTAGCATAATTCATATCCGAAGGTTAATTACGAGTTTTTCTGTTGTTGTGCTCCATAAAATACATGCCGTTTTAACACGCTACAAAGCTGGTAATTTTTGGCAGCACATTTCTTTTGCGCAATTTACATCCAAGGGTTAACTAAGTATTTTTCTGCAGTTGTACTCAGTAAAAGAAACATTGTTTTTCAACGCCAAAGAAGAAATTTTGGCTGTATCATAATTCATATCCAAAGGTTAATTAAGCCTGTTTGTGCTTTTATATTCAGTAAAATACACAGTGTTTTTAAAAGGCACATACGACTAAATTTTTCCTGGCCATTTGTGGAGCGCAATTTATATCCAAGGGTTACCTAAGCTTGTTACTGGGTTCATTTGGAGTCAAATACAGGGTGTGTATTTATCATATACAGATATCTTCATTAAACAGAGTCTGTACATTTTAGAACAAACAGTATTTCAGACAGAGAGGTGGCAGGCTCTTCACATGTGAGTGGCAGTGGCACAAACATTCCTGGAGCAGGCCCAGGTCGCAGCACAGCAAGGGGACGTCGCAGCAGGGGTCACTCGGTGAGGCCAAAACTGCCGGTGTCATCTAGCAGCCGTGTGTTGACCAGCAACCCAAGGGTTCTTGATTGGTTGACTAGGTCATCCACTTCCTCCCAGATGACATCTGACAATCCCAGCCAAGAGTCGGTGGGAACGTCAGACACAACCCTTAGTTGGCATGGCGGGTCAGCGGCCCTCATCTGTCCTCAACCCGCCACTGTCCCATCCATTTTCCCTCAGCCAGAGATCTACTATGTGGTCTGGGCTCAGCACCATATACAGCGAGGATGTACAATTTGAGGGGACAGTCAGCAGCTACTTGGGCAGCGAAGAAATGGGTCCAATATCCCCTGCTTTTTGCAGTAGGTGGCAAAAGTATAGATGTGGAGAGTGACATGGGAGGTAAATGTTGTGAGGGGTCAGCCTCTGCATACCAAGACCGGTGAGGAGGACAGCAGTGAAGATGAAACAATAAGATGTAGCCCACCCCCATTGGGAGCTGGGTTTAAGCAAGGGCTTCATCATCGTCAGGAGAGAGGGCGTCAGCTTACACGTTTAGGCAGCGGTGCAGCCCGCAAGTGGGGTAGTGTGACGTTGAGTCAGCAGGTGCAGGAGCACAGTGTGAGGTCAGGAGCCAGCGGCCCCGAGGTAGAAAACCCGCTTCTCAGGTCCAAGAAAGAAGCTGCACAGGGGTCAGTGAGGCCGCGGCGGGTAGTAGTCACTCTGTGTGGAGCGTTGGGCGGTAAATTCTAGCTTACTCGGCGTGTGGCAGTCTTTGCTAAGACACCGGAAGGAGCCGAATATGGTAATATGTAGAATCTGTGGGCAGAAAGTGAAGCGTGGCCAGGACAAACGTTGGCACCACGGCCCTCCGTCAACAAATTCAGCATTCACATCGGTGGCCTGGGAGAACCGTGGCTCAGATGTGGTCACCATCCTGATGCCGCAGTAACAGCAGCAGCAGCGCCATTGACACGCATCGCCATTGCAGCCAATCAAGGCTCCACCACCTCTGCAGAAGGGAGCTTGTTTCTATTGCCATCATCTCGGTCCAGATTCTTCCTGCTCCTCGCTATCATGGGCGCCTGCAGTCAATTTAACGAAGGCGATTGCAAAGAGACAACATTATGGTCCAACCATTCCTAAGGTGCCAGAATGTGACCCTGTGCTCTGTCCAAGTTGTTGGTTACTGCAGTCCTCCTCCCTGTCCAAATGGTGGATTCTGCACGTTCAGAGGAATTAATGCCTGTGACGAGCCGAGGTGAGAGTTCCAAGCCGTAATTTCTTTTCAAAAAGGCAAGTACCAGCCTTCACAAATATGTGAACAGAAGGTGGCCAGTCCTTGAGCTTATCGGTTTGTCCAAGGTGCACGGCTAATCGGACGTGTGGAGCTCTAACTACGGTCAGGTGCCGATATGTCATTTCCGGCCCACTGGGTGAATGTGCTTCCGGGCCCAGGCACACTCAACAACTTGGACAGGAGGACTCCGCTTTCTCCTCCATTTGTTCAAATGATGCTCCTGCGCCAATGTTCGACTCCTCCACCCCACCATCTCAGCCTCCACAAGTATTGCTCCATCATAACCAAATGCTGTAGGGCACAGCCGGTGTCACGCTGTTCTACACCTGGCTTGCCTCGGTGAACGAAAGTCACACAGGGGAGGACTGCTCCGCCGCAATTGCAGCAAGAATTCGATGTGTGCTTTCTCCGTGCCAACTGCAAATCAGAACTAGGTGACGGGACAATGGGAGGAACATGGTGTCCGCGCTGCACCGAGGAGCGGATGGTCACATGTGCCCTGCATGGCGCTTGTGATTCAATCTGGTGTGAAAAGGTTCCTGAAGTCTTCACTGATCTCAGAAGATTCTGAAAATGGGCCAGGACACTGTGCATGCACTTATCATTTCTACCAAAGCACGAACCCCTCCTCCAGTTGGGGCCCCCAATAGAGGCGGCAGAACGGGCCTCCCCAACACACTCTATATGCGATGTTTACACCCGTTGGAATTCCAGGCTCTCGCAATGTTGGATCCAGCACTGTATGAACAGAGAAAGGCCATTAACGATTTTTTAATGCTCCAGGCGGACAGAGTAATCCCTGTGTAATTTGAGTCAGCCAAGTGGCAGCTCATGCGGACACTGCAGTTTGTTGAGTCCTATTCGAGGAGGCCACGTTATTCTGTCAGTTGCCAGGACTACGGGAAGAATTACATCATTCCACTGCTTCATGTTCTTGAACAGCATTTGCTGAAAAATCTGTCTGGGCAGGGGACCTGGAGACGTGGCGGACTACATCTCGCGGCCACATGAGTCCGGTGGGGACTGAACTGGAGGAGGAGGAGGAGGAGGAGGAGGACATTGGATCAGAAGCATTGTCTGGTAAATGAGTGGATTTTCTTACCCAGGTGACAGGAAAGGAGATTGGAAGCAAGGAGCAGCTGGAGGTGCGGTAGATGAGATGAGAGGGAGATGAGGCAGATGACCGCAAGCACCGTGGAAGTATACAGTGGAGGGATGAGGCAGGGGTCCTTTTGGAGTCCTACTTGTGCAGATGGCACCACTAGCATACTGATTTGCCTGGCTAGTGGACAGCCGAATAGTCACCATCCGGCAGAGGATGACTTCTGGCTCTCCACCCTATTGGACCTTGCTATGTGTCAAAATGGAGCCTTTTTCCAGGCTGCCTGAGAGGGGGAGACAAACTCAAATACCATAAGATGAAATCCTCCAGTAGTCAGTTGGCCGCTGCCATGTGCGTCTTCGTCCACACTCCTCTGACAAGTCTACCGGGGGATTCCTCAGGTTCAGTACTACTGACGCGATGCTGTGGAAGGTGGGGGGGGGTGGAGCATGTACCAGGCTCCAATCAGCAGCGAGGAAACCTAAGTCTTGTTGTCATGATAAGCAGCTTCTTCAACCACTTTAGTGAGAGGGCACTACGGCTGCAGCAGCAGCCAGGAACTGGAGCAGACCCTGAACCATACAGGTTGGTGGCTACTTGGACAGCAACTCTGCACACCCAGTTAGAAGATCCGCTGGACTACTGGGCTGCCAAACTTGATGTGTGCCGCACTTGTCGAGTTTTGCAGTGGAGAAGTGTCCTGCATTGGCCCGTAGTGTGGAATCAGAGCGGGTGTTCAGTGCGGCGGGGGACATGCGTTACCCAAGGAGAACCCGCTGGTCACAGGAAATGTGGAACGACTGACCTTTGTCAAGATGAAATAAGGCGTGGATCGGCCAGGATTTCCTCACACCAATGGCCTTTAGGCGTAGATTTACATCAGCCATGTTCCTCACCAAAACTTTGAGAAATGAGTCTGAGGTTCAAACTTTGCCTCAGCCACTATTTCTGATGCGCACCACCTGATGCCAACATATGCTTACAGTTTTTCTCCATCTGCTCTACCACCATTCTTTACCAGGGACTGGTATTGCACCCACTTCCACACTCTGTCATTGTGCCACTCTCTGACCTCATTGCTGATGCTGCTGCTGTATGTTGTTGCTGCTTGCGTTCACCTCCACACCCTGTCATTGTGCCACTCTGTGACCTACTACTGTTTTTTGTCATCCTCCCTAGAATATTTCATTTGTTGCCACGGTCTGACCTCACGCTGCTGCTTTGTGGCTGCTGCCGTGACCTCCAACTGTGTCATTGTGCCTCTGTACTGACCTCATGCTGCTGACTGTGGCTGCTGCAGTGACCTCCAACCACTCGGTCATTTGTAGTCACTTGTGCCTTCTACTGTTTTTGCACCTCCAAATGTCCATTGTGCACTGTCTGACCTCATGCTGCTGCTGTGGCTGCTGCAGTGACCTCCACACTCTGTCATTGTGCCACTGTCTGAACCTCTCATTGTGCTCTGCATGTTGCTCATGCCATGACCTCACACTCTGTCATTGTGCCACTCTGTGGCCTAATCTGTTGGTGCCACCTCTAGAATTTGGCATTTGTGCCACTGTCTGACCTCCATGTGCTGCTGTGCTGCTGCCGTAGTCTCCACACTCTGTCACTGTGCCATCTCTGTGGCCTACTGATGGGCACTGAGCCTAGCTTTTTTTTTCCAGTTGGGCGCTGCGATGATCTTTATCACGGCAGACATTCCCACTTCAGTTTTTTGGTCAGTTTTGCCCTTTGAAGTGCCCTAGGGAATTTTATAGTGAAGCGATTTCTAAGAGCGCGCCGGCAGTCATTGCGTGTCATACTAAAACACAACATTGTATGAAGTCCAAACAAGCTTCCCTCTGCATATTTAAGCATGGACAACGTTCTCAGCACCTGCAGGCTCTGGTGCAGCCTGATTAATAGCTGTTTTTAACGTGATTCATCCGAAGTAATGTCGGACCGAAACTAATTTTGACGCGAAAATTCGGCGAAGTCGGCGAACCGATTTTTTGAGATACTTGATCGTAAGGTGTTTTTTTTTTATTATTTGTAGTACATGATTTTACTATTTGCTAAATTGTGTCGAAAAAGTGTTTGTCCACAATCAATGATATTTTTAGTTTTATTGTCCTCCAAAAGAGAAAAGTCTATTCTTGTGGGCCATAGTGTTCTCCACTCTATTAAGTATCCATTTGGAATATTTTCTAGATTTTAATGGCTTTTTAGTTGAAGTTATAAGACTATAATAGGTGTTTGGAGCAAGCTCGTTTTATGAGGGTAAATTCTCCAACAAGGATGGCACGTCTGGTGAAGTTTAGATGATTGCTGTGTCCATGAAGGATCGCATTTCTTGCAGTATCTTTCCTAAACAATGAAGATGTGACCTTCCCAACCACAAGATCACCTGTCAACATCACATTCAGAAAAGAAATTTTGATTTTGTCAAAGGAATAGGTAAAACAAAGATTATTCTCATTCTTATTCACATAAGTATGAAATTCAGCGATATCTGTTACACTACCTTTCCAAACCACCAGGAGGTCATCTATAAAACGACCAAACCAGTGTATATGTTCAGAAAATGGATTTTTCATTGAAAATATGTAATTAATTGCCCACCATGACATAAAGCTTTGTCAATGAGGGTGAAAATTTCTCCCCCATCAGCGTCCCTTAAATCCATAAAAAGAATTGATTATTAAATTGAATACAAGTATATTGTGAGCAGACATTGCAAGTCAATCAAGTACAATTCTAAGAATAGAATACAAGAATACAATTATAGGGCATGGTAGCATGGCGAAGCTTGTGTCACCATCTTGTTGTGTGAGAGACTAGGTTGACAGATAATATAGGTGCTTTTAGGAGTTGAGATGGGTTAGAACTTGGGAGAGTTTTGAGGCTATTTATTTGGTGAAATTTGTATTATATACCTTCGCTTCTACGACATTGTTAGTGGGATATTATATATACTGTACTATATATATCATTTATTATATAATTACTATTTGTGGGTTATACTGGAGCTGTTTACTCTCTCTCTCTCCTATTCTCTCTCTCCTCTCTTATATATATATAATATATATATATATTTATATATATAATAACATATATATATATACATATATATATACTCTCTGTAAGGCGCAGCTGGAAAAGTCTGCAATGGCGTTTATATCCAGCAGATTTCTGGGCGTATGCATGAGAGATCAAAACACATGCCACCAAGGTAAGGAGCCTTGGTGGAGTGAAAGGCCAGCTCGTTAGTTAGGTGTCGAACTGTATAGACGTCAGACCTATGTTTAAATTAGTTAGTATGGCTTCCAGCCATTCCTGGGTCGTCCTTTCATTGGGAGTAAGCATAGAGCAGGGTGGGTGCTTATTCCCCATGTTCCACTCCAGGATTTCCCTAACATATATAAGGTCAGCAGGTAGCTGACTGGGCGTCGGCTGTATCTCCAGTCTACCTTCCTGGAGGAAGCCAGTGTCTGCTACACCATCACACAAGGTGCTAGTGAGGGAACTACACCGCTGTCTAGTAAGTGCTCAGACGAGCAGGAGTTTATGTTTGTTTGCTGTTTTCTGTGCATGTTGGCATGCATTTTGTTTTCTGCACAAATAAACATACGGACTTAGAAACCGTTTGCACCTGACTACTGCCTCTGTCTCAATGCCTAAGAGACTCGTGTGGTGATCCCGGAGCTGTGCAAGCTCTCAATATATATATAAAAGCAGCTCCCAGTGTAACCTGAAAATAGTACGAATATGATGGAAGTTGTCGTTTCACAAACTTCAATGCTAAAGACCTATAAAAGACCACAGCACCAACGCAATACGTTCAGAGGCAAAAAAAAAACACATTGACATTCATTGACTAACAAGTTTTCTTCTCTATCCGGTCCAGAAACTCCTGACTTCTTCAAGCCTCCTTTTACTTCTGCAGAATTTTCCAGACTTATTTTCCTCCTCACTTTTGTAGTAGATCCTCAATTTCTGTACTTGGGCAAGATTGTCACAGTGCCACATCATGTATGCACCTTCAAAACAGGTCCACAAACTGCATTGCTAAATATAATAATGCCATAAACTGTGTCCTCTAAAATAAGTAATAATCTGCACTAAAATAAATTCTAAAGCACAGTGTCCCCTGAAAATGGTTACAATACATAATTGACTTCTAAAATGAATTATAATATATACTGTAACCCCTGAATATAATTATAATATACACTGTAACCCTCTTAAATTATTATTACACATTGTACCCCCTGAAATTAATATTACATACTGTGCCCCTGAAGTTAATTAATTAACATACTGTGCACCCTGAAAGTACCTATATTACATATGTTACGTTTAAAATGAATTATACTAAACAATGTACCACCAGACATTAATAATATGACACACTGTGCCCAAAAAGTTAATTATTTTAAACGCTGTACACCTTGAAACTAATTAAATTACACACTGTTCCCCAAAATAAATCATATTACACCCTGCACCCCCTAATATTAATTAAAAGGGTTCTCCGGGAAATGATGAAAAAAAAATATAGATTTTAAGACTTCACACTCGTCCAACCGCCATCTTGAACAGTCTCAAGGGGTCTCTAGCTCTTGGATCGGCCTTCTGGTAAGCAAATTATTGGTACACTGACAAAGGCTGTATTATTTAAAACTGGCCTCACCCAACTTTACTCAGGCGAACAGAAACAAAACTATAAACAAAACCCTTGGCCATCTAGCTGCTTACTAAACATAACTATAGACCCTGTCTTTAACAGTGGTCTAAATCTCTCGTCCAGACCCACAAAATGTTTTCCCATTTTACCTAGTCTCTTACTGGGTTCTGCCTTCTCTTAAAGGGGTTGTCTCACTACAAAGATTGCTTTTTATGTTAAAGATCTTGCAAAAACAAGTCACTTTGCAATATGTGTCCATTAACTGTGTCCTACCTTTCCGATACCCCTTTTGTGTGGGCGCATCAGCCCCTCAGTTGCTATGGCTACAGCCTATTCGATCTCGCCTCATTGGTTGTTGAATGGTCGTATATTTACGACCGGTCCCCTCAGAATCATCACTGCAGGACGTAGTAGCCTTTAAAACAAGCCAGTGTTTTAAAAACGAAATCAAGAAATAGGTGAGGAAAGATGAATAAATTGTGAGAAAACCCCTTTTAAAGCCTTGAGAGCCAGAGCTCTCTCCAGCTCCATGTTCTTGCGCCCATGCCCTGTTTCCGTAAGACCAGATATTTATAGGTAAAACCTGGACCTGGAACATGGGAACTGCCTCCCACCCGCATTGTAGCAGTTCTGGAAAAAGCCAGCCAATACCAGGCCCTCGGTGACATATCCCTAGCAGGTGACCTGCTGTACACCACCTAGTGGCAGAACTATGCGACCACCTACGGTCAATATGCCACAATATATATAAAGTTTGTATACTGTTTAATATTAAAAGTTTAGCTGTTATGTGACATTACACTCTTTTGTGTATCTCCAACACTGGAACCACCACTTATCCACTATAAAGAAGTGTTCAATATCTATTCAGCTCCACCACTAGCGAAAGTAAACATGGTGAGAATCGTAATCCCAGGGCTACCCCTGTAATGCATGGGTGTGTCAGTTCCTGCAGTGTTATCACTCTATATCAGACTATATGTGAAGGTCCCAATTTAAGTCAGACAATCCCTATGTTGAATCTGCTACTTTTTGATACATTATTAAAGTTCAGCAAACATTTACGCATAGCCTGATGTATTATAGTCAAAGCCTTCTCTTGAACTCAATTTAACATATATCACTTGCTATACTTGGTTGTATAATAAAGGACTGCTATTAAATCCTGTAAGTCAGTCTCTGAATTATATCTACTTTCTGTGAAAAAGATTACATATGCATTGCAGCTTGACAGGTGAAATACTACAGGTGATTCCTGACATGTTGGGTTGCATACCAAATTTAGAACGTGAAAGCAAAAAATCTGTTCTGGCCTGTCTACAGACACCTCTAATTTAAAGCAAAAAATCAGTTTCCTGTGAGTTATTACAGATTGCTGTTTGCCATTATTTTCCACCAGTTTAATCTTATCTCCTGCATTTTCTGTCTATGCTAGTTTATCCTACATCCAAAATGTTTTGTGTAGCAGCAGTAAATCATTTTAAAGTAAGCTCCCAGAATGCCTGTAAATATTGTCAGCTCTACCTGATATTTTTGTCTAAGGTTATTCGATACTGCATTAAAAGCAAAATTTGCAAGACTGTTCACAAGACTTAACTTGTCAAAGTTTTGCTCTATTTTGTCAGTAAGTAGTTGAGGTGACAGTTATTGGAAATGTACAAGTAATCCACTGCACTCCGTCCTATATAGTGTGAAGAAATGTTTCTTAAACACAACTGTGAACATGCAATAGTGTAACTCTCCATCAAATGTAGATTTAAAAAAAACTTT